>JAJONR010003458.1:0-38452 GCA_029582245.1 Solanum etuberosum | reverse complement strand
AGCAGGTATATATCAAGACAATACATCAAACATCTAACAAGCTTCAGCAAACCAACAAACTAGGCCAGCATGGCCATAACGTAGCTATACACCCCACACACTAGTCTGCAAGCCTCTAAGAGTGGTAAAGTTTGGCGGGACAGGGCTCCAGCCTACCCATAAAAATATATACAACAAAAGCTAGTAAAAATTCCCAACTCTAGCAACTCCGGAGGAAAGGGGCTAGCCAACCAGATAGAAGTCAATCCTGCTGCTGAGGAGGTCTACTGGGTCATTTGTCGGGACCTGCATGGATGAATGTAGCCCCCCAGGTAATGGGGGTCAGTACGAAATAATGTACAGAGTATGAAAGGCTATAGACTAAACGAGCAAGTATCATAATAAACCAAAATCAATCAGGTAAGGAAATCAAAATTTAGATAAGCATGCTAACCCACTACTGAATCTAAAAATACAAACAAATGATCAAACAACAACCTAACCAAGCCCCCATAAGCTCGGCAGGTACAAACAACACACCACCTACCTAGGCCCCCATAAGCCCAGAAGGTGCCAAATCAACCTACATACCCCTATCGGTAGCCCCTAGTCTTTGTAAGAAGTCATATAGCCCTTTTTGGCAATGATATATCCCCGTAGGCAGCGCATAGCCCTCTTAGGAAACATCATAGCTCTGTGGGCTGCACATAGCCCTCTTTTGCATCAACATAGCCCTGTAGGCAACACATAGCCCTCTTTGGCATCAAAGCAGCCCCGTAGGCAACACATAACACTCTTTGGAATCAATATAGCCCCGTGGGCAACACATAGCCCTCTTAGGCAGTAACATAGTCCTCTTAGACAACATCATAGCCCCCACAGGCAATTCATAGCTCAACAACTAACAACAATATCCCCAAGGGTGACAACAAATAATTGAATAGGCTAAAGGCGAGCAATTTAGCTTTAAACAATATATATGAATAGTCTCCAAGTAGTTCTTAACTTAGGTCGTTCTTAACAGATTATGAGTTTCTAAAATGAGGATTTATAACCACTCAATCAGCCAACCACTCACAATTACATCTACAAGATCACCAACATTAACTACCCTATTATATCACTCCCAAGCTCTAAGGAAACATGCCGAATGAAGGGAATAGCCTTAACATACCTTATCCTTTATAATTTATGCTGAAAGTACCTCTGTCCGCACCACTACAACACAAAAAAAAATTAAAATCAATCAGTAATTAAGGACAAGAATTACTACGACAATTCGACAATCGATACGGATTACTATCGTAATTTACTATCTAAGAGCTAAGGTATCCATAAAATGATAAAATATGGTTCCTACCTTTCTTTACACGCCCAGAACACTTGAATAAAATCAAAACACCAAAAAAAACTCTGCTGCAAGAACCTCCACGGAGCTACACCGCTCAATTCACCATGAAAACTATACCTAAATGACGAGCTCGCAACGTAGGGCAATTTTCGATAAGGAGCCAAGAAGAGATCATGAACACACAAGGATGATTTGAGGAGTAATTCTCTAATTTTTGTGGGTTTCTTACGAGCTGGAATGAAGAAAAATGAAGAAGATGCTATCTTATAAGCTTCCACTGACTTAGGGGACCCACCTTACATGCTTGCTTGTGCAGTCTCACGAAAATGCGAATATCTCTATATTCTGAAGTCGTATAATGAACAGTTTGATGCGTTGGAAACTAGACTCGTAGACCTTCGATTTGCTAAGTTGTAGGCCCCATAACTATTTATAGATTGGGAGAAAACCTCCGAGACATTTGACCCAAAATTCAGAGAAATATTTAGAAAGAAACTTACGATAACTTTCACCAACTTTTATTTCGCAACTTACCTAACTTAAAAACTTGAGATACAACCCTTGAACACTTAAAATATGACATACCACATCATTCTTAATTTATTACTCACCCTCTTTGTTTTTCCACGAAGGTATGAGTTAAATTAGAGTTCCGAAAAGTCGGGGTGTTACATCGTCCCCCCTTAGAAACATTCGTCCTCGAATGAAAAATCTAAGCCACGCGGTTAAGTCCTTAGTAGTTTCCAAAATTTGGCAAAGTGTACTCTATACCCATAATATCCAGGAACCTGAAATGCAGAAGATTACAACCTAAGCACCTTACAGGACAATACAAATAGCTAAGCACCATAGCTCCGCAATAATCGTACGAGAAAAAATACAACAACAACAACAATAATAAGTAACAATAAAAAAACTAAATAGATATCCTACCTCACTGTGCTAATCAATATTGATATTTTTACCATTGTGGGATCTAAAACAACTGAGGATATCTGGATCTCATTCCATCCTCAGCTTCCCACGTCACCTCTTCCCTATTTTTGTTTCTCCACAGTACTTTAACAGAAGCCACATCTTTGGTCCTCAACCTTTGGACATGTCGATCTAATATTGAAACTGGAGTTTCCTCATGAGACAACTCCTTTGTGATCTGAACATCCTCAACAGGGAAAACCCTAGAAGGGTCTCTTATGAACTTCCGTAGCATCAATATATGGAATACCGGATGAACCGATTCTAGCCCCGACGACAACTCTAACTCATAAGCCACTTTTCCTATCCTCCAAAGGATCCGGTATGGCCCAATGAATCTTGGACTAAGCTTGCCCTTCTTTTCGAATCTCATAACACCCTTCATAGGCGAGACTTTTAAGAATTCCCAGTCATCGACACAAAACTCTAAGTCCCTTCGTCGCACATCTGAGTATGACTTCTGTCGGCTTTGAGCTGTTAGCAACCTCTCCCGAATGAGCTTAACCTGCTCCACTGTTTGCTGTACTAAGTCGGGTCCAATTAGCCCTAACTCACCTACCTCAAACCATCCAATGGGGAATCTACATTTTCGCCCATACAAAGCCTCATAAGGTGCCATCCCGATGCTGGAATGATAACTATTATTGTATGCGAACTCAACAAGAGGCAAGTGGTCATCTCAACTTCCCTTGAAGTCTAGCGTGCATGCCCGTAACATATCCTCGAGTGTCAAAATTGTGCGCTCAGCCTGGCCATCTGTCTGAGGGTGAAAGGTTGTACTGAGATTAAACTGTGTCCCTAGTCCTTTCTGGAAGGACTTCCAAAATTTAGCGGTAAATTGTGCTCCTCTATCAGAGATAATAGATACTGGGACACCGTGTAGCCTAACAATCTCTCTAATATAGAGCCCTGCATAGTCTTCGGCTGTAAAAGTAGCCCTGACTGGTAAGAAGTGGGCTGATTTTGTTAGTTTGTCAACAATTACCCAAATAGAGTCAAACTTACAACATGATCGAGGTAACCCTGTATTAAAATCCATATTAATTGCTTCCCACTTCCACAAAGGAATGGCTATCTCCTGGACTAGCCCAGCGGGCTTTTGGTGCTCAACCTTCACCAGTTGGCAGTTAGGACACTATGCCACAAACTCAACAACGTCTTTCTTCATCCCGTGCCACCAATAGATCTCCTTAATATCATGGTACATATTTGTCGAACCAGGGTGAATAGTAACGGGAATGATATGCCTCTTCCATAATCTTATGTCGAAGCCCTGCAACATTCGGAACACACAATCGACCACTATATCTGAGGACTCCATCTCCTGCTATATCAAATGCTAAAGACTACTGATCCTGAGTCTTGGCTCTGCGCTGCTCTAAGCTAGGATCCTCATGTTGCCGTGCTTTTACCTCTACAACTAGGGATGATACGGCTGTGTCCTGATTGTGACTCCACTATCGTCTGCCTCTAACAATCTGACTCCCAAGCTAGCTAACTGATGAAGCTCTTGCACTATCTCACGCCTCTCAACACCTAAATAGGATAAACTACCCATAGATCTTTGGTTGAGGGCATCGGCTACCACATTCGCCTTTCCTGGATGATATAAAATATCCACGTCGTAGTCTTTCAGTAACTCAAGCCATCGATGCTATCACAGATTTAACTCCTTCTGTCTAAAGATATATTGAAGGATTTTATGATCTGTGAAGATGTCAACATGAACGCCATATAAATAGAGTCTCCAGATCTTTAACGCATGCACAACTGCAGCCAACTCTAAATCGTGGGTCGGATAGTTCTTCTCATGCTTCCTCAACTGCCTTGAAGCATATGCGATAACCTTACCATGTTGCATTAGAACACATCCCAACCCAACACCAGAAGCATCACAGTACACCGCATAGCCTTCTGAACCCTGTGGCAATGCTAGAACTGGTGCTGATGTCAACCTATCCTTCAGCTCCTGGAAACTATGCTCGCAAGCTTTAGTCCACTGGAACTTAGCTGCTTTTTGAGTCAGCTTCGCTAAGGGTGCTGAAAGTGAAGAAAACCCCTCTACAAACCTTCTTTAATACCCAGCTAACCCTAAGAAACTACGAACCTCAGTCGGAGTCATGGGTCTGGGCCAAGTATTTACGGCCTCAATCTTTTATGTATCAACCGTAATGCCTGCATCTGATACAATATGGCCTAAGAAAGCTATAGAGTCCAACCAGAACTCACACTTAGAAAATTTTGCGTAAAGTTCTCGGTCTCGAAGAACCTAAAGGACTGCTCGCAGATGATTTGCATGCTTAGCTTTTGAACGTGAATACACCAAAATATCATCAATAAATACAATTACAAACAAGTATAGATACGGCCTAAATATACTATTCATCAGGTCCATGAACACTGCTGGGGCATTAGTTAATCCAAAAGACATTACCAAGAACTCAAAGTGTCCATATCTGGTTCTAAAAGCCGTCTTTGGAACATCTTTCTCCCGAACTCGTATCTGGTGGTACCCTGATCTTAAATCATTCTTTGAGAAGCACTCATCACCTTGTAACTGATCAAACAAGTCATCGATCCTCGGAAGGGGATACTTATTCTTTATAGTCGCCTTATTCAGCCGTCGGTAATTAATACACATTCTTAGTGAGCCATCTTTCTTCCTCACGAATAACACTGGCGCACCCCATGGTGAAGCACTAGGCCTAATAAAGCCGTTATCCAGCAAGTCATTCAGGTGATCCTTCAACTCCTTAGCTCAGCAGGAGCCATTCTATAAGGAGGGATAGATATGGGTTGTGTACCTGGTAGCATATCGATAACAAAATCAATTTCCCGTTCTGGAGGGATACCAGGGAGCTCGTCTGGAAATACATCTAGAAACTTATTAACTACCAAAATAGACTGAAGTGTCGGTGGTTTTGCAACTATATCATGAACGCGAACAAGATGATAAATACAACCCTTAGTAATCATCCTCCTCGCCTTAAGATAGCAAATAAACCTACCTTTCGGCGTTGTTGTATCACATTTCCATTCCCGAACTACCTCTCCTGGAAAGTGAAATCTAACAATCTTTGTCCGGCACTCAACATTAGTATAACAAGACGCTAACCAGTCCATACCCATAATGACATCGAAATCGACCATCTTTAACTCTACGAGGTCTACAAAGGTCTGACGATCGATAATTTCTATTGTGCAACCTCGATAGACTCTCCTGGAAATAATAGACTCACCAACTAGTATAGACACAATAAAGGGTCAATCTAACGACTCTGCTACTATACATAACTTCCCCACAATAAATGGAGTAACATAAGACAAAGTAGATCCAAGATCTATCAAAGCATAAACACAATGGGAGCAAACAATCAATGCACCTGTCACAACATCTGGTGATGACTCTGAGTCTAGTCGGCCGGCTAGTGAATATGTACGGTTCTGGCCACTACCAGAACTAGATGCTCCCTTTATGCCTCCGCCTCTACCTCTACCTGCTAAAGTCTGGGGTCCACGCCCTGTAGACTATGCTGATGTGGAGGAACCTACTACTGGCCGGCTAGTGAATATGTACGGTTCTGGCCACTACCAGAACTAGATGCTCCCTCTATGCCTCCGCCTCTACCTCTACCTGCTAAAGTCTGGGGTCCACGCCCTGTAGACTATGCTGATGTGGAGGAACCTACTACTGACCTGGTCGACTGACCTATATCACCCTGACCTATGGTCGGGCAGTTCCTCCACCCATGCCCCTCCTGTCCACAAGAATAACAACATGTGGAACCCTGCCTGCACCTCCCGAAATGCATCCTACCGCAAGTAGCGCAACACAACGGGGCTATCCTAGCCTGGCCTGAACCCATCTGCTGTTGAGAGCCTGATGCACGTGAACCCTCACCTGGGCCTGACTGTCCCTGACGATCAAATCTACTACCCTGGAACTGTTGTGGTGGAGGTCTAGGTGGCCTACTAGAATATCGGGGTCTGGGACCACCCTGAAAATCTCCCTGTGCACCAGCAGGCCTAGCCCTCTTCTGTCTCTCTCTCTCGACCCTGTCACTCATATACTGTAGATGTCGGCGATCCTCTATGCCCTGTGCAAAGGCCTGAATTCGTGAGATATCCATATTATCATTTAGTGCAGCAGTAGAACAAGCGTCGATATAGTTTGAGTCAAGCCCTCCCATAAATCTACGCACCCTGTCATGCATTGTATCAACAAATGCTGGTGCATATCTAGCCAATGAATCAAATCTCAGCCCGTACTCTCGAACACTCATGCTACCCTGTCGGAGGTTTAGAAACTGGTCCACCTGGGCATCCCTAATCTCTCGAGGCAAATAATGATCTATGAAAGATTTTGTAAACCTATACCAAGTGGGTAGAGCTGCATATTTTCCCTTAGATCTCTCCGAACTTTCATACCACAATACTGCAACATCACGCAATCGAAATGCTGCTAACTCAACTGATTCAGTCACTGAGGCATGCATGACTCTGAATATCCTATGAAGCTGATCAACAAAGTGCTGAGGGTCTTCTCTGCGATCTGCACCTGTAAATTGTAGAGGATTCAAGGCAAAAAATTCATGAACTCTCAAACTTCCGGGTCCTTCAGAAGGTCCGTCAATATCTGGCGCAACTGGTTGGCGCTGTGCAACTACTAACTGTGCTAAAATACATACTGCACTCTTGAAATCCTGATCAGATGGAATAGGAGGAACGAGAGGTGGTACTGCTGGGGGAGCAGGAAGTCCTGTAGCCCTTGGAGGCTCCTGAAGCGGTGGAGAAGTTTAGGGCGTTGAGAAGATGTCTCCCCCTGGGTCTCACAATGGGCTACCTCCACCTGTGGTACCTTGCTGGTACCCTCGCCTGCAGCTGTATCTAGCCCCTGGCTAGTTGTGGTCTGTCTGGTGTCAACCATCTCCATCTGCATAAAGATATCAATTATAAGCCAGAAACCTCAACCCTTAAGACACCGCTCTATAGCACGAGGTGAGCAAAAGAAGGATAGTCATTCTAACATGTCCGATAGCTTCTTGCTTATCGAATGTGGTGGACAACACATTTATAAACAAGACTCTACTAGACACAGCCTGCAGACTCTCTAGGATACGACGTTGCTCTGATACCAAGTTTGTCACGCTCCAAACTAAAGGTGAGCAACTGGCTCTTAATGCCAAACCTCAAGCCCGAGCTGACCTTGCTGAACCATTTGGTACTAGCGCATGGCAGCCACACGCAATCAAGAAAACAAACAAGTATATCTCGGCTAAAAATTAATCCTTCAGCCGGCAAGGCCCCTGTCAACAGATCTATAAAAGAAATAGCTACTCCCAAGAGTTCATATAAAGAAATAACCAACTAGCACAGAAATCCTGATTGGGCCATCGAGGCCACCATTATCTCTATACAAAAACTAAAAGCAGGTATATATCAAGACAATACATCAAACATCTAACAAGCTTCAGCAAACCAACAAACTAGGCCAGCATGGCCATAACGTATCTATACACCCCACACACTAGTTTGCAAGCCTCTAAGAGTGGTAAAGATTGGCGGGACAGGGCCCCAGCCTACCCATAAAAATATATACAACAAAAGCTAACAAACTTCCCAACCATAGAAGCTCCGGAGGAAAGGGGCTAGCCAACCAGATAGAAGTCAATCCTGCTGCTGAGGAGGTCTACTGGGTCGTCTGTCGGGACCTGCATGCATTAATGCAGCGCCCTAGGCAATGGGGGGTCAGTACGAAATAATGTACAGAGTATGAAAGGCTATAGACTAAATGAGCAAGTATCATAATAAACCAAAATCAATCAGGTAAGGAAATCAAAATTTAGATAAGCATGCTAACCCACTGCTGAATCTAAAAATACAAAAAAATGATCAAATAACAACCTAACCAAGCCCCCATAAGCTCGCAGGTACAAACAACACACCACCTACCTAGTCCCCCATAAGCCCAGAAGGTGCCAAATCAACCTACATACCCCTATCGGTAGCCCCTTGTCTTTGTAAGAAGTCACATAGCCCTTTTTGGCAACGATATATCCCCATAGGCAGAGCATAACTCTCTTAGGCAACATCATAGCTCTGTGGGCTGTACATAGCCCTCTTTTGCATCAACATAGCCCTGTAGGTAACACATAGCCCTCTTTGGCATCAAAGTAGCCCCGTAGGCAACACATAACACTCTTTGGCATCAATATAGCCCCGAGGGCAACACATAGCCCTCTTAGACAGTAACATAGTCCTCTTAGACAACATCATAGCCCACACAGGCAGTTCATAGCTGAACAACTAACAATAATAGCCCCAAGGGCGACAACAAACAATTGAATAGGCTAAAGGCGAGCAATTTAGCTTTAAACAATATATATGAATAGTCTCCAAGTAGCTCCTAACTTAGGTCGTTCTTAACAGATTATGAGTCCCTAAAATGAGGGTTTATAACCACTCAATCAGCCAACCACTCACAATTACATCTACAAGATCACCAACATTAACTACCTTATTATATCACTCCCAAGCTCTAAGGAAACATGCCGAACGAAGGGAATAGCCTTAACATACCTTTTCCTTTATAATTTATGCTGAAAATACCTCTGTCCGCACCACTACAACACTAAAAAAAAGTAAAATCAATCAGTAATTAAAGACAAGAATTACTACGACAATTCGACAATCGATACGGATTACTATCATAAATTACTATCGTAAATTACTATCTACGAGCTAAGGTATCCATAAACAGATAAAAGATGGTTCCTACCTTTCTTTACACGCCCAGAACACTTGAATAAAATTAAAACACTGAAAAAAGCTCTGCTGCAAGAACCTCCACGGAGCTACACCGCTAAATTCACCATGAAAACTATACCAAAACGACGAGCTCGCGACGTAGGGCAATTTTTGATAAGGAGCCAAGAAGAGATCATGAACACACAAGGATGATTTGAGGAGTAATTTTCTGATTTTTGTGGGTTTCTTACGAGCTGGAATGAAGAAAAATGAAGAAGATGCTATCTTATAAACTTCCACCGACTTAGGGGACCCACCTCACGTGCTTGCTTGCGCAGTCTCGTGAAAATGTGAATTTCTCTCTATTCTGAAGTCGTATGAATGAACGGTTTGATGCGTTGGAAACTAGACTCCTACACCTTTGATTCTCTAGTTTGTAGGACCTATAACTATTTATATATTGGGAGAAAACCTCCGATACATTTGAACCTCCGATACAATCCTTGAACACTTAAAATATGACATACCACATCATTCTTAATTTATTACTCATGCTCTTTGTTTTTCCACGAAGGTACGAGTTAAATTAGAGTTCCGAAAAGTCGGGGTGTTACAATCCACTCATGTGATCAAATTCATAATTAAACCCCTCATTCATTACCAGATTTCCCTAGACCTCACCTGACTTAGATTTCGTCCAAGTCTGGCCTAGGCTAGAAATTTCCAAGTCAATACACAGAAGTTTTCTAGCCCAAATTCTTTCCCCATTGGTTTTTCTATAACAACGGAAACAAGTCGTTACACCTAACTTGCTCAAACTCGAATATAACAACATCTCTATAGGACTCAGACTAGCAGCTTCAATTGCTCTTCATGATCGCAACTGAGTCCTCACGATCGAAACCTACCAACCCAAACCATCATCACGAATATGACAAGCCCCTCACGAGCGTAAATGCCAAAACTCAATCAGACCCGACCTAGCTAGATTTTTAATCAGATGTGTGTTTTATTCTCTCCATTCACTTTTACTTGTTATATTTGGACTTTACACACCCATTCATAAAAAAATGATTGATATGACTATTTTACCACATTACCCCTATTAATAATGTTTAGTATTAAGTCTTGGAAAATTATTTGGGAAATAAGCTATTAATGCTAAGGGTAGAACATGGAAAAATAATTGTCTTTTCCTATTATGTGAAAAGTGACAAGTAAAATGAAAATAAATTTTAGAATATAGTAAATAAGTAAAACTGAACAAGAGAGTGTTAAACTAACCTTATTAATAATGCGCTGAAAATCTAAATTTGACTAATACTCTACTATTTTATGTGGTTAGTTAATATTATGGGTACCATAAAAACACTATCTTGATTAGTGAAAATGAACAAGTAAATGCAACATTTATTTTCAGTATAGGGAATACTCCCTCCGTCCATCTTTACTTGTCCATTATACTAAAAATAGTTGTCAAAATTTACTTATTCAGTTTGAAAAATCAAGAGATAATTTATCATTTTATATTTATTTTTTTATTATTATTAAATACTATTCATTCCCAAATATTTAAATAGCTTATAATTGATAAAGTGATGCAGTAAAATTATTCTTTTATTTATTATTTTTAAAGGGGGTATTAAATAATAAATCTACAAGTAAAGATGTACTGAGATAGTAGTAATTTGTAACGTATGTTTTGAGCAAAAACAAAAAACCTGGGCACACTAAATCAGAATCAAACAAAAAGAAAAAGTAGTATTCAGTTCCAAGTTTCAATGTTTATTTACAGTGTAACTGAACGCATTCTGACTAATTGAAGATAAAATTTCTTACATTGTTATTGTCACTCCCAAAAAGAAGATAAGAACTTCACAAAGCTTTCTTCATAATTCACAAAGTTTTATAATAGATTTCACAAAGTTTTGTTAAGAATTCAGTTTCGAAAGATCAATTGGTAAGTGGACGTAAGACATGTAGGAAACAGAGGTAATTTTTACTTTGTTATTTCAGAAGTTTGATAGACAATAACAAAAATAAGATTACAGATGTTCGTTGTTTCATTTTTTAATTTTGATGAGCAAGCTTTGCTTCTGTGAATTGTGATATCCGTAATTTTGATGAGTAAGTTTTGCTTCTTGTAAAAATTTCTTCGGCCCTAGTGAAGTATATCAAAATGATGAGGTTTTAAAAAAATTGAAAAGGTCTTTGCAAATAAAAGTTATGTTATTTTGCACAGATTTTTTAATTCAATCCAATTCACTCATTTAACACATGTAGGCTTCAAATGATTTTTTTTAACTGCAGTTGAACCATTCAGAAGCTTAACTTAGATGTGTGAGCTATAGAGGTTAGCTAAATTGTACTTGTGATAATGAATATCTTATAAGTGTGGTACCATTCTTATATACTCTTTTTGGGTGTTATCCATTACCAATCATTAATGTGTAAATGTACAAGTGATTCTTTGAAGAGAAAGCAAAATATTGTAGAAACTCTTGATGTTAATACAATTTTGTTTGGGTTTTGTCATTGTTTCTTTTATTGAACCAATGAATTTTGAGTTTCACCAAAGTTTTTTATATCTCCTTTTTTGTTTTTAAATACTCAAGCTTCTCCAACCCTCCATATTGTCTCTACTCCACGCCACTACTGGAGACACAGCGATGCAACGTACTCCTTCATAGTGGAGATTTCTTAAAGAAGGCTATAACACAAAATAAAGACCTAATGATTCCAATTTCTTCAGAATCAAAAGTCCAAAGATTAATTGGCCGACAAGTGAAGACATGAGACATGTTGCAAAATGAGGTAATTTTTACTTTGTTGTTTCAGAATTTTAATAGTGAAAAAAATGAGATGGATTTTTACTATTTCATGTTTTAATTTTGATGAACAAGCTGTGCTTCAGTGACATCCGTATCTCTATTAGTCCGTAAGTTTTTCTTACCTAACATATGATGACATTCTAGAGTTAAATTTTACATATATACAGAGATGGAGTTCGACAAATTCCATGACACTGGTTATAATTATTTAATAATATGATCTTATGGTGGCTGGTGGGTGCTATTTCTAATAGATTTTCTTGCAAAGTTTTCTTCTGCGTCAGTGACGTATATCAAAATGAGGTTTTAAAAAGAAAATGAATTGAAGCTTTATTTGTACTTTTTCATACTGAGTTTCTTTTAGGTGTGCTAATATGTTACTCTTTTGGGATGTGTTCCATTTACCAAAGGTTAATGTGTAGCGGTAGAGGTGGTTCCTTAAAAGGTAAAAACAAGAACTTTTATCGTGCCTTCTAATGAATTCTACTCGAGGAACTAGCTTCACATTCAATGTTACTTAGATTGAGGTGTCTAAAATTGTGTTATAAGGGCCGCTCTTTCCTCATATGAGTGTAGTTTATTATACTTAAAATGTGTTGCATAAGATGAATTTAAATGGAGAAACATAATCTGAGAGGATTCATATAACCGGGCCCCAACTTGTTTGGAACTGAGATGCAATAGTAGTAGTTGTTGAAGTATCGTACTTAAACTGACCATCTCTATATATTTCCATATGTATCGTAGTGTAGAAGACATAAGATACATGGAATGACAATCTCAGAATGAATTGATTTAACTCGTAGTTTTTTCTTGAATAGTTCTTAAGGAAGTGGAGATACATTGATCCCTAGTAGTATTGTTGAGATTTGTCCTATTGAACTTTCTAGTTTCAGAAAAATCAAATGGGTTTCTAGCTTTTGAGCTAGAACTATGCGCTCGACAACTCAATGGTTAATTTGTGTGGAACTTTCCCACCTTGTTTTAAAGTAATGTTGTTTCTTTACTAATAATGAATAACTTGTTGTTGGGGCTTCAAATCTATCTCTTAGAAAGAAGGACCGAACACGATGAATTCAATCATTTTAACTATGCAATTTTGTGTTGAATTAATCAATGGTGAGAAAAAGAGTGATGAGCCTGCAGAAGTTGTGTCTATGGGAAAGAAGAGTCGTGAAGAACGATATGTTAACATTTTGGAATGTCAGTTTACCCATCCAAATTATTTTTTCTTCTTTCTATTTCACAGTTAATTAGTCTCTCTCAAGACTCAACTTATGGGATTATGTTGGTATGTTGTGGTAGTTAGTGTCTCTCACTATGAACTTTTTTAGTAAGATTGTAACTTAAATAATTCTTATTCTTCCTTATTTCCCCATTCTTTGTCCTCAATCAATTGAAATTCTTTGTTTCATGAGATATCCTGATCTTTTGTCCGTTATTTACAAGAAAGCATCTCATGTATATTTTGTCACTTTTTAATATTCTATTGTTAACACGATATTGTGAAATCACATTCACAATACAATCTCTTGAGTTCAAGTACAATGGTAGGAAAAGATCTATGTGAGGGATACAATTAGTTAAAAATAAGTTTCTGTGAATCTTTTATGCAGTCAGATATTTAATATGCCGTTAGAAAATTGACCTCAATTTGCTTGGAATTGACGCATAAGTGTTGTTTATATTAATATTTTTTTACATGTATACCTTTATCAGAACTTACACGTTATTCCCAACTGTGTAAACCTTTTATACTAGTATGATCAATATACTGATGTCTTCAATATCAATTGAAATTTTGCTTAACTTGGTATTGGATTACTTAGTATTGTGTGCCTAGCATCACCGTTCGGGGTGTGGAGGCGCTATTATAGTCCAAGATCCCTCATGTACAACGCCACTTGGCTTGGACCGCAGGGATCCAAAGCTTACAGTAAAATACAACACATAAAAGAAAACTTATTCTTTGTAAATAATCTTTTTTCTATATGAAATCATTTTGCTACGTAACCTATTAAATGTTGAGACGTTTAAGAATATAATATTTTCAATTGTGTATATTGAATGTATTAATACTCTAACCTATTCAAATCCACCCTAAGCTGCAAACTATTTTGAGCTCTCTGATCTTGACTTTACAAATTCTCAGCTTCTCTCTGATCAACAAGTTTAGCACTTTTCTTGAGGAAGTACAAGTTCTGTTTAAGAATTATTTTTTCTTTAGTAGTGATTAAAAAATAAGGTTTGATGTATATTCGGGATTGAAAATATTTTAGTCACATTGTCCCCTTCATGGTCTCTCAACGAGAATGAAAATTTTTGTTGTGCTTGGGCTGTGAGGGAATTTAGCCACATGGATGCCTGGCCATGAGATGTGGAATTTATTTCGTTGATATAATATTTGTTTAGCTTGAGCGAAATTCATCATATTCTTAGTGACCTTCTTTGTTAGTAAGTTTGTTCTTTCTTACAGAAAAAAGTAGAGTACTTAAAAAAACTTCATTTGTATGTTTCGATTTAGCACTTTTCTTGAGGAAGTACAAGTTCTGCTTAAGAATTATTTTTTATTTAGTAGTGATTAAATAATAAGTTTTGATGTATATTCGGGATTGAAAATATTTTTGTCACATTGTCCCCTTCATGGTCTCTCAACGAGAATGAAAATTTTTGTTGGGCTTGGGCTGTGAGGGAATTTAGCCACGTGGATGCCTGGCCATGAGATGTGGAATTTATTTCGTTGATATATTATTTGTTTAGCTTGAGAAAAATTTATCATATTCTTAGTGACCTTCTTTGTTAGTAATTTTGTTCCTTCTTATAGAAAAAAGTAGAGTACTGAAAAAAAATTCATTTGTATGTTTCGATTTACTTTGGTGGATAGCTATCAAAAGTATCTTCTTCTTGTTGGAAACATTAGTGTAATCTCAAAAGGTAGTTAATGTACATCATTGGTTTGGGAAAACATTATTTTGGGATATTATTTTTTATATCTATTTATTAAAATATTTTATTACATTTAATGGAGTCAAACTAGTCGTAAGCTAGCCGTTGTAGAAACATCTATATATACACCACTTTGGAGAACACAAAATAGACAACTTTATCTATTTACTTTCTTTTTTTCCCAATTTGGGCTTTCTTTCTTGAAGTTTGTTATTTCTGCTTCCAGTTAATCACTTAGAAAGCTTGTTGAATCTTGAGGAATACGCCTAATTATATCTTTAAGGATGGTTTCCGTAACATGCCTCAAGGTAATTCTATTCTCCATAGAATATTATTTTTCTATCACTTGAAGCTACCATTTTTAATGGTGTGTTATTCTGTCGAGTTGTTGATCCTTATAATTTACCTCTATCATGAATCTCCTCTTTTGGCCAAGGCCTTCTCGAATACTTTGTCCACTAAATCCAAAAGGAGCTACTGCATATCTAAATCGGACTATCAATGGAAAGAGGATGCTTGACAAGATTCTAAGCAGAGGTACTTCAAAACCTACTTATTCCTCTTATTTGTAACTCATCACTACACTTGTGGCTTAATTATTTTCATGTCAATTAACTATTGTATTCTGATATTTGCTTTTTTCCCCTTAATGCCCATGTTCAACTTGACATCTACAAATGTTTTATATGCTCGTTCTGTTTCAGCATGAGACTTACCCATTCTTCTTATATGTAGCTCATTTCTATACTTGATCTACATTTGTTACAAAACTTAGAAGCTTGGCTATTGAAAATATAAATGTTATTTTGTTTGAAAATGATCATATGCCTCAAAATATATGAACATTTTCATACTCAATAGCATTTACATCTTTAGCAAGTTCTTTATAATGATGTATAATCACTTCGTATATTCAAACTCAATATTGTTATAATGAACTATAATGTACCTTATCAAACTTCTGAGCATAAGGTTACTTGTGTTACCATTGTTGATCATATAATGTTGCTAAGACTTCAGACTGATTGTTTTAAATGACCTATTTATATATATTGTTTTAAGTGCGTCATACATTTATTAATTCGTATATTTACAAATTTTATAGAGAGGTGACAAAGAGTCCAAAAATGGAAAATAAAAAACTTCAATTTTAGAGCAAAATAACTACGAATGTCTTATATTAAAAAAATATTACTATCTTAATTTACAACTTACTTAAAATTTGTAGTGAATCTGATTGTTTAAATGAGATAATACATGAAATTTGATTAACTTTGTGAAAATAATTTAAATTTATTTGGTCAAAGTCTAGGAACGGTCAACACTTATTGACTTAGGTAGTGGATTTGATTGTTCAAATACAGATTTGTTCAACTCTTTTAGAACTATTTGAATCATTTTGACATAGTCTAGAAATTATAGACACTTGTGAACTAGAATAAGAATGTTACTAAATTCATTCAATGTAAGTATTATGAAAATAGCACACCGGCCAAGAGGAGACAAATAGACACAACTGAGATAACATCGATTTGCTTCTTTATTTTATCCAGTCCATTTTAGATTATGTAATAGTGAGATTGATTCTATCTTAATCTCATTTTGGCATTTAATAAAAAAAAATCCTTGTTTTCTCTTGTGTCACCTATATACTGATGGTTTGATTAGCATATTGACATCTCTTTTTTATATTAGATATGTTAACTTAGATCTTCAATTCCTTTTTGGTTTCTTTTTTCTTATCTTTTTTTCTAGTTCTAATAAATTTTGGATGACTAATAATAAAATTGACAAAAAAATTATTTTTTCTGTTCTCTATTATAATTTATTTCAATATTTATCTCTCAATTCTATTCATCTAAATACAGTAAATTATTGTAAGTGCTCACATCTCACATAAACAAACACAAAAGGATACACAAACGTATATTTGATTTCTCTTGGCACAAAAAATGTTTGTTCTTACTTTTTGCCTCCTTGACTTTGTGGTAAATTTGATTATTTTTTTTTATGTTCATTTTTAGATTTTGATTTGTTGGTCACGTCTATCAACATTTTAGTGTCCGTGTTCATTGTTGTGTATAAATATATACTCAAAGTAATTAAATTTGATTTAAGCAAATCAAACAATGATTGGATAAAATATTTCCTCTTTTTTTATTTGTATTAATTCGTTGATGAATTATGAATTATGAATTATGAATCAAAAAGGAGAAATCTTTTGTTCAATCATTGTTACGCTTTGCTTAAATCAAATTTAATTAGACTGAGTATATATTCATACAAAACTATGAAAACACAAACACTAACACTGATATATATGGCCAACAAATCAAAATTTAGAATTGAACATAAGAAAAAAAATTAATTTTACCACAAATTCAAGAAGGCAAAAAAGTGAGAACAAATATTTTCTGCCAAGAGGAACCAAATATATGTTTATGTACCCATTTGTTTGTGTTTGTGTGAGATGTGAAGACTTGCAATAATATATTGTATTTAGACTAATACAATTGAGAGATAACTAAAGAAATAAAAGAAAATGGAGAATAGAAAAACCTAAGCTTTTGTCAATCTTGTTACTAGTCGTCCAAAATTTATTAGAACTGGAAAGAGAAAAGGAAAAAGAAACCTAAAATGAATTGCAGATCTGAGTTAACATCTTTAATAAAGTAGTGACAATATAATAATTGAACCATCAATATATAGGTGAACACAAGGGCAAAGAAGAAGAAAAATCATTGAATGCCAAAATGAGATTTGGATGGAATCAAAGTCACCATCACATAATTTAAGCCATTCATTGTAAGAGAATTAATGAACAATAATGAATTGAATAAAATAAAGAAACACATCGTTATTCTCTTAGTTGCATTAATATGTCTCCTCTTGACTGCTGAGTTATTTCTTTAATACTTAAATTGAATGAAGAAGCAAATAGTGTCACCCCTACTGGTTAAAAGGCCTTGTCTTGGCCTATAAGATATTCTACCAAAAATATGAATTAAAACGAAAAAACGAATGAGTCAGTGTCTCGTATTTTATATGTATTGTCTTGGACGTTGAGTTGTTCTATTGTAAACTACATTTGTTAAAATTTATTGCTTATATATATTACTTCAAAATCATGATGGTCCCTAGAAATCTCGTAGCAACTATTCGATCATGTGCTAGGTAAGGCAACTTATAGACCAACAGAGGGACGAATGTTACAGAAGCAAAGTTTTCACTTAAAAATTAAAACATGAAACAATGAACATCCATCTCATTTCTATTACTATCAAAATTTTAAAACAATAAAGTAAAACCTACTTTTTTTTCCAACATGTCTTATGTTGTGTCTAATGAAAGCTTTTGGATTTCTGGTCATGAAAACTGAAGAATTTTTTGGGGGGTTTGGGGTTTGTTTCTGATGATTACCTCTGAAGGGATCCACCACTTGTTAGAGTTGAGAAAATGTTTGAACATGTCCAATCTAAGCTTCCTGGAGCACCAAAATTTCTACTTGTTCTGCTTCATGAGCGGAAAAATTGTGGCATATACAGTTAGTATAATATACTTGTTCTTTTGATTAGTAGCTAACTCGATGTTGAAACAAAGCAGATAAAACAAGGTTAGCTACTAATCAAGAGAACAAGTACATTATTTTAACCGTATATGCCCCAATTTTTCCACTCCAAAAGCAAAACAAGCAGAAATTTTGGTGCTCCGGGAAGCTTAGATTGGACCTGTTCAAACATTTTCTCAACTGTAACAAGTGGTGGATCCCTTTTCAGGTAATCATCAGAAACAAACCCCAAACCCCCAAAAAATTCTTCAGTTTTCATGGACATCTTTCAGCTGAAACTCAAACGCTTTCATCAGACACAGCATACGGCATGTTGGAAAAAGATGTAAATTTTATTTTGTTGTTTCAAAATTTTGATAGTATAAAATATGAGATGGATGTTCATTGTTTCATGTTTTAGTTTTTATGAACAAACCAAGCTAACTTTCAACATCAAGTCGTGGTAGCACAAAAGAGTTCTTCATCTAGAATAAGTGTCACTATGGGATCAAAATCAGTGAGATAGAGCAGCTACTTCAAGATAGAGTGTCTCACTGCCAGCAGACATAATATTGTGTTCAATGTCGGAATGTGCGCAAGATTGCGAAGAGGATTCTGAGATATTTGAAGAAGAGAGGGACCTAGTTCTATTATATCCATCAGAAGACTCATTTGATTTGGTAGGATATGTTGATGCAGACTATGTTGGGTATCAAGTTGATAGAATCCGGACAGTTGTTGAAAGGTCCCCATCAAAGGAATTTGTTCACTAAACTAGAAAACTTCTCAATCAAAGTTGTGCAGTTATTCCTAAGAAGTATCTCAAAGTGGAGTATCAATTGTTCTTTGGGTTTATCAATAAGGTGGTGCTGCCTAGGTCTGAAAAAAGAATTGTTGACTCTGTTGCGGTCCCGTTCCTTGTTGAGGCCTTGAGCACAATTGAGTTAATCAAATCTCCCTGCCATCATGCTGGAGCATATGCACAAGACCATGTCTGTTAAAGATGGCAAGCATGGCATGGGCTATGGGTATTTGCTAACAAAGGTGTTCAAACACTTTGAAATTCCTTAACAAGAGTCAATGATCAATATATCACCAATGTGCTCCTGAAGATAAATGCAGAGGTAAGAGTTCCGAGCATCGTGAACATCTTTCAGCAGTCAATTCTCCAACCAATGTGAAAGAAACGTAAAGATGAGCATGCATGAAACTTGAAAGGGAAGGTGAGAGAAACTTAAAGATGCACCGACTAGTCCTGAAGGAGGTAATAGTTGGTGCTTGCTTCTTTCCATATCTACAAGAAATGGCTCTAATTAAATGGATGTCATTTTTCATACACAACATCTGCTACTAGTATGTATGCATCCAATATAATATTCTCAGTAACGGTGATTGTTGTAACCACTAACACTTCAAAAATAAGCATCCAGACTCCTAATCTTCGTTATCGGTGGAGGTAAACTATAAGGAGCAAGAATTCAACTAGATAATTCACCACGGTTAGAAATGGTAGCTACAAGTGATAGAAAATATAGAAATAGCTTAAGCCATGTCATAGTAGTGTAGATTCTCACCTATAGGTGTATGAGTAGTACCGTGTCTTCCCAGTGAAGTAGAGCCGTCTTCATTGGGTCTCACAACATAAAATTAAATAATATAACAATTAAATGTTATATCAATAATTTATTTGAAAAAATATTAATATAACATAATAAAATCACTAAACTATAAACAATTGGGTACGTAATCAGTGAGGTATATATAACGTTGATATTGTTGGTGTTTAGTGAGATAATCAGTGTTACTCATTTTGGGTACGTAATGGTCCCTATTGGGGTATGACACATTTGTTAAAGAAAATTATTTATGGACAAAAATTAAAGGTTACGTTTCAGTATTTACCCTTTTAATTATTCTTAAATTATTCTCCCAGAAAATGTAAGGTAGATAAGAACCTCATTAAAAGGAAAGGTACATATGAATGAAATAAAAACGCCCAACTTTACAATTTTTACTTATTTTGAACTACCAAAAAGTATAAACAATTTACTTAATATAAACCAGATGGAGTCCTAGACAAGAACGAATTAAAGGAGAAGTCATATTGCAAAAACTTGGAAGGACTCTAAAAAGAACTCAACACCTTAATTAGCTTTTTTTTTCACCTTAATTAGTTACTCCTCTCTATATATATAATAATAAAATAATATATTATTCACCCACGTATAAATTATAACAATTATATTTCATAGAGCAAGAAATTAGTTAATATGAATTTAATTAAAGTTGGTCCTGCTGGAGGAAAAAGGGGAACTGTTTGGGATGAAAAGGGTAAAGGAGAAATTGCTAAGTTTTTTTTTCCTATGATGAAATTGCAGTTTATTCACTTCATTTTTTGTTTGTTGAGAATGGTAATTTTGTTTTGTCTGACACACATGGTCCTGCACACAACAAAAACTTTACTACGGTAAGAGACGAATCTACGATTTTAATTTTTTTTAATTACATTTATTTCGTTGAATACATTGAGTAAAGGCTTCAAATAGTCCACTATCTTTGATATTAGACTCGAAATAGTTTTATTTCTTTCATAACCCTAATTTATGGATTGTTGAGGCTGAGTAAAATTTAGGTGCTTTAGATTAGTTTTGTTGAAGAAAGACAAAAAATATTTATTTTTGTACATGAAATTGTAGCTCTAGAACATCGATTGTGGATGATGATCTTAACTAGAAAGAAATAGGATTATTTTGAAGGAAAAATTACTTGGTTGAATACTTTTTAATAAATAATTACTGGTTCTATCGATATTTTTTATTTATTACCATCTATATAGTAATATATTAGAGTATTTTACGCCTATTTTGAATCTAAATTAAAAGATAGTGGACTATTTTAAGTCTTTACTCTGAATACACTAATATATTATTAGAGTACTAACAATAATTAACATTTATCGTTCATGTATATTGAAGGTTGTGTTGGAGCATCCATCAGAATTTCTTACTTCGATAAGAGGTTTCCACGATCTTGAATCACCTGATACGTTTATATATTTGAGATCAATAACGTTCGGCACCAACAAGGGTACCTATGGACCATATGGCATGAAGACTAGTGTTAATTACAATCTAAAAGAGTTCAACTTTGAAATAGGAGATGATCGTACGTTTGGTGGATTTCATGGCACCAAATATGGTAGCGGCATTGAGAGTATTGGGGTCTATGTGAAGGGCATCACATCCTCCATGATCAAACCAGGACAAGATACTTGAAAAAAGATTAAAACCGAACAAGGTTAAATCAAAATATATAGTTTCTTTTTAATCTTATTAAGTTCCAATTTTATTTGGACTCGTTACTACTCATCTTTAGCTATTTAATTTTATGCTTATTTGACTATCTTCTTTTATCATTTATCTTTCCTTTAATTTATTAATTAGAGCTTGTTTGTTAAGTTATATATCGATGGAGTGTTAAATGTTCATTTATTTTTAATTAACTAGAAGTTTTGGGAACTTGGTGCGCGAACAAATCCTAATAAGGTGAATGTGATTGTACTCAAGCCACAACTTGATGTTGAAACAGGACAGTCGATGTTGGGATTCGAAATAATGCAGAGGATTTCAGAGTCGTGGTTGATGCATCGCTAGTTGATTCTGGGCAGCAACTAGCTGATGATCAGGTAAAATTGCTGGACGAATTCTTCAGGAACACGGGCATCTCACTATTTCGAAACTGATGGATTTGGCTATTGTTTTAGTGACATAGTCAGCTGAGAATGCTTCAATTGTTGTATCGAATGCTGATATTGGGCAGCGACTAACTGTTGAATACAAAGATATTATAGGTACCGAAAACAAAGACAAGAATGAAGAGAGAGTCTAACAGGGGTGAAGGTTGGACAATGGTAGCACGAAAGAGTTCTTCATCCAGCAGAAGTGCCACTCCCGGGACGTAAAAATCAGCAACATAGAGAAGCTACTTCGGGTCTTCAAACTACTGCCTCGAAGAATATTGATTGGACAAATATAGTTTTCGAAAAAACTCTTTTCAAGCTATTGCAAGGGAACGATATGATGACGAAATAGGAATTCGACAAGGTGCATAAGCAGGGGAAACAGAGGAAACAGGGCATACTACTTCCACCTCCTAGGAGTAAGTTAAGTCCTTAAGCACCCATATTTGTGCGTTCAAGTAACGCAAACCCATCTATTGTAGTGACATATACATTGATAACTCTAAAAAGAGTTTGACCATTACCACCAAGGATATGGAAGAAGTGGCAAAGAGTCATGAGCTAGGAGTTGTAGTTTCGGGACGTATAAGTCCAACTACAGCTTATGATATGTTGGACATATGGTTTGATAAGGTGGCCAAGGATGGGGATCTATCACCGATGCAACAAAGAAGAGGAAACTTTGAAACATGGAAGACCAGCATAGTTGGGATGGTAAGTTAAGGTGACTAGGGAATTTGTTTTTATTAATCTACCGATGCGACTGGCGAAGTAGAATTATATTACAGTCATATATCACTGAAGCACAAACATACATGAAAAATTAAGATCGACATGACTAAAATTTGGGCCAATACTTACATGTCCTTCACTCAAAAATATCTAAAGTTAGCATTCGCTAGTCAAATAAAATTTTGATTAAAAAATATTCAAAATTTAGCCTTGTAAATTTCACAACGTCGGTCAAAAGAGTCCAAAGTTGGCCTTGGCAGTCATACCAAACTTGGGGCAAAATTGTATGATTAGCTTTCACAAGGTTACCATTCAAAAAAATGTGTGAATTTTTGAACTTTTTAGTTGCGTACGTCTAAAGTTGTTCCGAAAGCAGATAAACATTTGTCTTTAATTGAGTTGGGCGCCAGAATCGCTATGCCAAAAGTGAGTGATACATTTTGTTGTTTTCCGAAATCATGCGTTACAAATTACAAAATTACCATGTTGGATAAGTAAAATAAGTATTATTTGGTGCATTGGTCTCTTGCTATGTCGATATTGAAAGAAAACTTGGGGAACATTAAATCTATTGTACAAATACTTTTACAAGACATTATTTTCGCGACTTAAAGTTCTGACCTCCTGATTACACATCACAATTCACAGCTCTTCACGTTTCACTAAAATTAAAATGAAAGGAAAGAGTTCACAACTATTTACGAGATTGATTGACGCAATGCAACAAAAGGCAAACACTGAATGAAAACGGTACAACAAAAAAGCAAATCATACTACAACAAATAAAGAATTTTGCGGTTATTATTTAGCAGCAATAATATAATTATCGTTATATTATATTTAGTGGCAATAATAAATATGTGATTGTATATCCAACACTCTATATAAATGTCACTAAGGCTTTAGCTACTCTGGATGTAATGCATTAACTCAATTGCTGCTAAATATTTTTGCGGCAATAATAACTATCGCTGAAAGGAAAATCTATTGTCACTAAGGGGTCATTTGGTAGGCTGCATTAAAACAAATAGTTCATGTATTATGTATGGTATTATTTAGTATTATGTTTGGTAGGAATTTGGACCTATGTATAACTAATCCAGGGCTTAGTGATACCTCCTACATGGTATTATATGATGTATTACTAATACCTTCCATTTAGAGGTATTAGTAATACATGGGATATAATACCATGGGATAAGCCTATGTAAAGACAAAAATATCTCTCAAATCATTTTAATTATTTTAATTATTTTCTTGATTTTATGTTTTATATTTGTACCAGTAAATTTATTTAAATAAATTAGCTTACAAATTATTTAGAGAGAGTTGTTTGTTACTAAATAAATCCAATACAAATTAATACGATGTTTGAAATGTGAGTTGCTTAACATTAACTAATTAAAAATGGCAAATATATCAGCACATGGTGTTTGTGATCTTAATTGAATGTATATATATTTGTGTGGTTTTCTAATTATTTGTATTTTGAACAATTTATAAAATTGCATACATATTAAAATTACAACTAGCAATTTTTATGTGTAAATATAGATAGTTTATTCAATTTTACTATTGTTTACCGTCTTTTTAATTTTAGAAGTTGATGGTTTATCATTTTTTAAATTGAAAATTGACATTTTGTAAGTGATCAACTTACTAAGATGATAATTATTTATCCTCAAATAATTTAAGTGAAATAAAAGGCAAACATGACAACAAAATTATTCTTCTCATAGCTAGTTAGAAGGCCATAAAAAATAATATTGTCCGGCAATTATTTACTTAACCCAATTACATAATAATTCAAGGGTATGACTGCAAAGAAGTTTTTTTATGAGGTGGAAACAATGAACCAAACACTTGCTAAAAATAAACTCTGTATTACTAATCACAGCATTATTAATCCCTGCATTATTAATCTTTGTACCAAACGACCCCTAAATGTCTCTTTTGTTATAGTGCTATTTCTTAGACCCTAGCTTCATCTGAGGATGAAGATGGTAGGTTCATGAAATTTCTCTGTTATTGGTTGATTGATAATGAAGTTGATTTCCAATGGCAGTGGTTCCCTTGGTGGTGGCTTGGTGATGTTTGTCAAAGCATCAACACCTCTCATCCAATGATTGTTTTGTCGTAAGCTAGAGCAGCTTTTTCAGCGGTGTTGAATGTTCCTAACCAAGCTCCGTTTTTCATTTTTGTGTCTCGAACCTCTGCCACCCACTTGCCCCACTTTCTAAGTCTAACCCCTTTGTACTTTTTCACATTTCTATGTGACAACTTAATTTTGTACGCTTTAGAAGTTTCCATTGAACTTGATGTCTTTTCATTTTCGACAATGATGACGATTTCCTTTTCACGTGCCTTTTCATGTCGCTCTGACTTCTATCCTTTGCTCATTCCTTCTTATAACCTTAGGAGAAGTCAGTACCTCTATTGGTTGGCTACCTGAACTTTTACCTTGTTGGTGAGGGTTCAATATCTCATCTTGTAATCCCCTTCTTTTTTTTTCTTGTCTTTTAAAGAAAGAAAAAAGGTCACCAGCCACGAATATGTTTGCTCTAAATACTTATATATAGGAAAATGTTAAGTACATTCAAAGAAAAGTAGAGGCTCAAAAATAACACAATTTTCCTGCCTTGCCCCGTTAAGAGTTTGTCCTACACTACTCGCCCCAATTGTTATCTCTAACTAGAAGAAGGGTTTTCTTTGAAAAGACCTTCAGTTAAGAAAAATAATTTTTTTACAACAAATTTTTTTTTTATATAAAGGTGCAAAAGAAAAATTGGCAAAAACTTCTTCAAAATGTTAAACAACACGTTATTTAATACTTAAAATATGAGACAATGAACATTTGAGAATTTGAAATCACTAAAAATGCAAAGAAATGCAAGTATTCTCTCTGACTTCTCTCTAGCTTTATGACTTCTAAGGATCCAATACTTTCCAACCACCGGACCCACCCGATTCCACAAACAATAACCTGCAACCCTTTAACCACCAGTTCTCTGACATAACCAGTCCGATAACGGCTAGTATATCCGTTGTACCACCAGCAAGTACCCACCAAATGAACAATGAAAAGTGCAGATCCACTGATAACCCCACCAATCCTCACCCCAATTCCACTAATCCCAATTCAATCCCACAGAGAAACAACAATATTCCTCTACCACCAAAAGTTTCTACCAATTTTAACAAACACCAAGACAATACAAAGGCTAATTTCAGTCAACCAATGCACATGCAAACAACTAGAAACCAAAATCAACCAAATGGGGATTCTATGGGAGTTACTGATGTACAAACGAGCATCCCCAATGATGAACAGAGGATAATCCCCAATGAAAAACCAATGGGCGATGGACAAAGAGGTAACGAGCCCATGAATAACAAAAGGAATGAACACAATATAGTGTCCAAACCAACGTTTGTTGCGATGGTTCAAACTAAGCTGCCTTCAATTAACAACGGGGAACCAATTGTGGAAATACAACATGGTACTCATCTTGGGAGACCAGCAGTTTTCTTTAAAGCAGAGGTTATTTTATAAAACTGGCAAAAGAATGCAGATTCACTATAGTTGGAAAATTCTATCGAGGTAAGCCGACCATGAAAGAAATTCGAAAAACTTTTGTTAGTAAATTTCAACTTACAGGTCCAGTTAAAATAGCTTATTTCGATCCGAAACATGTTTACTTGGCATTTGCTAATGATGTAGATTATAACCATGTTTTCACTAAGGAATATGTTGACATTGGAGAATCTCCCATGAAAATTCTTAAATGGACTCCAGACTTCAAACCGGAGGAAGAAACATCTATTGTTCTTGTTTGGATTTTGATACATCAACTACCATGGCACCTTTTCAATTGGCAAATTGTGTCAAGATTGGTTAGTCATATTGGGAGGGTTGTGGCTCCGGATCAAGCGACTTACTCAAAATCTAGAGGAAATGTGGCCAAGGTTAAAGTGGAGATTGACTTATTGAAAACTAAACTTGATAAAATTTGGTTGGGATACAAAAGAATGGATGGCACTGATGATGGTAAGTGGCTCGATATTGATTATGACAAAAATCCCTAGCTATTGTTCATACTGCAAGATGCAGGGACACTATGAAAATCAGTGTCGAAATAAAGCTAGAGATGACAGAATCAAAGCTAACAGGGAGGAACAAATCAAAAAAGATGGTGCTAACAATAAAGACGATGACTTCCAAATTGTGAATCGGAAAAAGAGTGCGAGAATTAAGATAATTCAAGGAACAACTCATCAAAATAGCAGCTACAACAATAACATAAATGAAGATGGGAATACTAAAGAAATTCGACAAATGGAAGATCCACAAATTCTATCTGAACCAGTCAAGGTAAATGATACAACTCAGGAAAACAGAAACAGGAAAGGCATCATTATAAAGGAACCTGAGGCCAACAGTAAACCACAGAAGATCCCAGAGGTTCCTGGGAAAGGCAAAGGAAAGGAAGAATGGAGAAATAGAGAATACTACATGACTCGCAATGACCAACAAAATATGGACAGGGTGGACAATACGAAGAGAAAAAAGAATAACGACCATAAAACCAATGGGAATGCTATAATCTCAAGCCAAAAATAAAAAAGCAGTGTGGTTCAAAATCATATTACGGGACTAGGTAAGGGGAAAACTAATGGTGTCAATAAGGGTCCTATCATCAATAATAAGGATCATGACCAGGATCAAGCCAATTTGAAAGACATCTCAACTACAAATGTTGCAGATAACCAAAAGGATCAACAACAACCCAATACAAATGTAGACAATTCCAATCCTAATGACAAGCATGATCAAGACAAGACTAACGAATATCCAATTGACCCTGGGGAAGTCCAAAACAACTACCTCAAGCTCATTAGTGGTACTAGTCTTGAGGAGGATATAAGCAGTGATAATATGTATATTACCAAGCATGGTTCACAATATATTTCATCTTCTGATGAGGAGGAAGATGAAGAGGAGAATAGCTCAGAGGATTTGGATTATGAAGATGTCATGAGTTCTGAAGCTAGTGATGAATATGCAAGTGTTGACAGTGAAAGTTTTAATGGAAATGACTCAATAGACAAGAATGACAATGATGAACATGATGCTCGATCACTGGGATTTTTTTGTTCTCAATCCCTAATTGATGTAGATGTTACTTCAGACTTCGATAAGATTATAGATAAAAATCATCTCTCTCCTAGAGGTGGAGGAAGAGGCAGAAAAAACAATGGTGGAAGACACAATATAAGAGAAAGAGGTGGAAGGACCACAAATCAACGACCTGTGAACAATTCACAGGAAATGAATTTCTCCAATTAGTTTATGATGTTTAAGGCCTTATTTTTGAATATCATAAGCATCAGTTCTAGTGGTGCTTTTGAAAGACTTAAACAAATTCTAAGACTTCAAAAACCTCATTTCATTGCTTTAAGCGAGCCTTTCCATAAGGCTGAACATATAGACAAATATAAAAGATTCTTAGGATTTAATAATGCATATACCAACTGCAATAGTCAAATCTGGTTTTTTTGGAATGATAGCTTGGAATGTAGAGTTGTGGAAGAAAGTGACCAACAAGTTACATGTATGATCAAGTGGATCGATAACGATATCCTTGTCACAAACGTATATGCTAAATGTGATGCAACTCTCAGAGAACCTTTATGGGATAATCTAAAAGACATTGTTGGAATGTATAACTTACCTTGGTATATTGCTGGAGATTTTAATTGTATTATAGATCCTGCAGAAAAAAAAGGTGGTACCCCTCACAAAATGTCCAAAAGCTTACCACTTCTCCAATGTATTATGGATTGTGATTTGATAGACCCTGGATATTCAGGATCCACCTTTACTTGGTGTAATGGTTGGCCTACTACCAAGAGAGTATGGCAAAGACTTGATAGAGTTATAGTAAATCATGAGTGGATGAACCTGTTTGATTTTACTTCTGTTGATCATCTTATAAGAACAGGTTCAGATCACTCCCCTATCCTTACTCTGGCGAATTCCACTCAAAGAAATCATGTCAAATATTTCAGATTTTTTGATTTATGGACTGATGAAGAGGGCTTTAAAGAAACTGTGCAACAAGCCTGGAATATTGAAGTTGAGGGTTCCCCTATGTGGAGATTCCATTTGAAATTGAAAAATACATGCAAGAAACTATCAGAATGGTCTAGAAACTCGATTGGTAATATTTTTGATCAAGTTTCTGATCTAGAAAAAAAGGTGGCTGAATTTGAGAACAACATCCTTAATGACAACTCAGAGGCTAACAGAAGTTATTTGAATCATGTTAATGCTCTACTCATTAGAGCTTACAAGAAAGAAGAAGCCTACTGGAAACAAAAATCAGGCATTCAATGGTTTGTGGAGGGAGAAAACAATTCCAAATTTTTCCACTCTATTGTAAAAGGTAGGAAAAAGAGATTGTCTCTTAAGAGAATGAGGAAAGATGACGGAACTTGGATTGAGGGTGATGAAGACATTGCCAATGAAGCTATATCTTTTTTTTTAAAACAATTCTCTAAGGAGAATTACGTCGATGACTTTTCTAGTCTTAATTGTATTCCTCGGGTTATTGATGACTATGATAATGATCATCTAACAGCTAATCCTTCTATGGATGAACTGAAAGACGTGGTTTTCTCTATGAGTTGTCATAGTTCCCCAGGCACTGATGGGATATCTGGAAAATTCTATCATAGTTGTTGGGATATCATTAAAAATGATCTTTTACTGATGGTTCTTGATTTCTTTGCAGGCAATCAGATTCCTAAGTCCATCACTCACACTTGTTTAATCCTAATTCCCAAAGTGGATAGTCCTCAAAGTTTCACGGAACTAAGACCCATTAGTCTTAGTAACTTCTTAGTCAAAATCATTTCTAAACTTATTAACCAAAGACTTAGTCATCTGATGCACAAGATAGTCTCTCCTAATCAGACTGATTTCATTAAAGGAAGATCCATTACAGACAACATTATGTTAACCCAAGAAATGGTCCACAACATCAACAAAACTTCCTCTGATGGTAATGTGGTGTTAAAGCTGGATATGGCTAAAGCATACGATAGGGTCTCCTGGGAATATCTCTGTAGAGCTTTGAGACATTTTGGCTTTTCTGAGAGATGAATTGACAGTGTTTGGAGACTAATCACAAACGTTTGGTACTCTGTCAATATTAACGGAGTCAGACATGGTTTTTTCAATTCCACCAGGGTTATCAAACAGGGAGATCCTCTTTCTCCATCTCTTTTTATAATAGGAGCAGAATTACTTTCTATAATGATGAATTATTTAATACACTCAAATTTTATCCCATTTACTTTTGACAAAAATGGTCCTAATATCTCTCATCTTTGTTATGCAGATGACACTATTCTATTCTCTTCATATGATCCTCACTCACTTAGTCTTCTTATGACTAATCTAGGAAAATATGAGGAAGTCACAGGCCAGCGTATTAACAAGGATAAATCAGGGTTCTATGTAACTTTCAAAGATGATGACCATAGGATCAATGTCATTAAAGAAATTACTGGATTCAAACACTGTCACTTTCGTATGATATATCTAGGATGTCCCATTTATGTGGGATGGAAAAAAGTGGTCTACTTCAATACCATAGTAGCTAAAGTAGCCAAAAGACTACAAGGGTGGCAAGGAAAATTACTTTCTTATGGTGGAAAGGATGTTCTTATTAAATTAGTTCTTCAAGCCCTACCAATACACTTGTTATCAGCTGTTCTCCCTCCAAAAACAGTTATCGAGCAGATTGAGAAGATTATTATTAACTTCTTTTGGGGAATGGATGGTGACAGAAACAAGAAATATTGATACGCATGGACTGATTTATGTTTCCCAGTAAGTGAAGGTGGAGCGGGCTTTAGATCTCTTAGAGATATATGCAACACATTCTATGCAAAACTGTGGTGAAAATATAGAACCCAAGATTGTTTATTGAAAGCATTCTTGGATGCAAAATATTGCAAAAAAATTTATCCTATTGCTAAGAAGTGGGCTTCTGGGCAATCTCACCCATGGAAGAGGCTCATGGATAGCAAAGAGAAGGTGGAACCTCTTATTTTATGGAAAGTTGGCAAAGGAGATGTATCATTTTGGTGGGATAACTGGACCAATCTAGGTCCTCTTGCTAAACTAGTGCAGAATCGGAGAACTCCCAAGAAGACATTGGTGAAAGATTTCTACAGAAACAACAATTGGAATATTGTGAAGCTTAGAAGAATTTTGCCACAAAATGTGATCAACTCTATTGTCACTATTGAATTCAATAATAGTAAACTTGACCTTCCTATTTGGACTCCTGATTCTACTGGTAATTTTAGCAGTAAGTCTGCTTGGCATATAGTGAAAATGAAGAAAGGGAAAAATATGTCCAGCTCAATGACTTGGCACAGAAAAGTTCCTTTCAGGATCTCCTTTTTTTTTTATGAGAGCTTTTCAAAATAAGATCCCGTCTGATGATGCTATGAAAAGGTTTAAAAATCTATCTTCCTTCTATTTGTAATTGTTGTTCCAACCACAAAGTGGAGACAACTGAACATCTCCTCAGAGAAGGACATATTGCTACATAAGTATGGAAATTCTTTTGTAATTCTTGGGGTATTGGATTGACCCAGGGAAATCTTAGAATGACTATTATGAAATGGTGGATTGCTAAATATAACAATGAAGTACATAAGTGTATTTTGCAATGTTTACCAATTGCTATACCTTGGAAAATTTGGAAAAATAGATGTCGGGCAAGGTTTGACGACATAAAAATGTCTACTTGGTTTATTATTCAGCAAGTTAACAAGTTGATTTTCATGATCCTCAAAGCTCAATTCCCTGGGTTACAGATTCCTAGTCAGTGGAGGGAAAAATGTAACACCATGGAGCATATCAGGCCTATGATTCATTCTCAAGCAGCGCAAACCAAGGCCTACTTGGGTCAAACTCAATGTGGATGGTTGCAGCAAAGGTAATCCTGGCTGAGCAGGAGGGGGAGGCGTTATTAGAGACTGCGGTGGAAATATGATTATTGCCTTTGCTGAATTTTATGGTTATTGCTCCAATAATGTTGCAGAAGCTAGGGCATTATGGAAAGGTGTTAACATATGCAAGGCTGCTGGCATATTTAAGGTGATAGTGGAGTCGGACTCAATGTTGATTATCGATATACTCAATGGAAAACTAAAACCACCTTGTAAAATCAGCCAGACTATAGACAAGATTTTGGGAGATATTAGTTTTGGTGATTTTATTTTTTAATCATGTCTATAGAGAGGGTAATTCTAATGTTGACCTTCTGGCTAACTTGGGTGAGGACTCAAAATGTTCTTCTATCTTCACTGAAGCCACTTCCTTACCTTCTAAGGTTAGAGCTTCAATGAAGCTAGAACTTGATGGGGCTCCCTAACTTCAGATTTAGAACCAAGAAAAACAAGTTCATCAATGATGATTACTGACAAAATTGATCCTTGTTTGATGAGCTCTTATAGACATAAAATATCCTTTTGCTGTTAGGTTTCTTACAGTAGAAGGATCATTCAATCTCAAATTGGTATTAGTAACCATATGGGCAACAAAATGGTTATATCCAACCTACACTTTGTTTATGAAGTTAAGGTTTATGTCCTCCTCCGTGTAATTATGATTTTTGGTATATATACAAGTCGGAGTCATGCCTAAACTCCTCCATCTTTATGATGGATTTCTTGAAGAAAAAAAAACTAAAAAGTAGTACCTTTTTTTTTTTTTGCAACATTTAGCTCCATGTCTCACGCTTTCACTTACCAATTAATTTTTAGACATTGAATTTTCAAGAAAACGTTGTGAAATCTATTAGAAATCTCTTTGTCATTGTTCTTTTTTCCTTTTTGAAGTTCTAAACAGAGTGAGGTGAAAGGAGAAAATAACTATGAAATTGAAGTTCTTCTCTTTGATGTTATAAATAAGTAGGAGGAGCTTTGGGGCGACAATAACAATGTAACATATTTAGCTATATCCTTTCAGCTGTCCCATTTTGTCTTTCAATTGAGGGAGTAAGAATCTTGTTCTTACTTTTTGTTTAATTGTGATTTGGTGTGCAACATTTTTTTTGTTTTCCCAAAACATACGTTACAAATAATAAACAAATGCATGTTACTTTCTACAAATTTCACGAGTATCTTATTTAATTGCCCTCATTCAATATGTACCAAATTTTAAAACAAATTAGTGTCTGGACACGTGCGTTGCACCCAATTTTTCTTCGATTGAGTTGGGGGGCGAGAATCTTGTTCTTACTTTTTCTTTAATTGTAATTTGGTGTGCAACATTTTTTGTTTTTTTTTTCAAAACAGGTGTAACAAATAATAAAGTAAATGGATGTTACTTTTAACAAATTTTCTGGGTATCTTATTTAATTACCCTCATTTAATATGTACCAATTTTTTAAATAAATTAGTATCTGGACACGTGCGTTGCACGTGTTTTCCATACAAATATTTGGTTGTATCCTTTCAGCTGTTACATTTTTTCTTCGATTGAGTTGGGGCGAGAATGTTGTTCTTATTTTTTCTTTAATTATGATTTGGTGTGCAACGTTTTTTTCATTTTTCCAAAACATGTTTTAAGTAATAGATATTACTTTCTACAAATTCCATGGATATCTTTGATTGCCCTCATTTGATATGTACCAATTTTTTAAATAAATTAGTGTTTGGACGTGTGCGTTGCATGTGTGTTCCATTCAAATATTTGGTTGTATCCTTTCAGTTGTCACATTTTTTCTTCAATTGAGTTGGGGCGAGAATCGTGTTCTTACTTTTTCTTTAATTGTGATTAAGTAGCTCATATAGTTCCCTCACTTTCTCTCTTTCCTGCAGTTTGAGTTTTAGTTGTCTTTCTAGATGATCTCGGCGAGCTAGTCTTAGTATAGTTGCCCTAATAGGAGGAGGGCCCTATAATAGTTGCTAGTCTTACTTCCATGGAGTGGTAGAAAGCGAAATTGGAGAAATTTGACATCCTGACTTATCTTATATCGATTTTGCTCTTTTTGTCTTTTTGTCTTTTTGTCTTTTTGTCTTTTTGTCTTTTTGTCTTTTTGTGCCATCTTCAGGCGATCAAAGACTTCCCGGGTTGGGTTAGGAGAACATCCGAGCGATTGCCTTCACGGATCCAAACGCACTCACAAGGCGCACAATAAGAATAAGACCAATAGAGACTTCATAAGGCAGTGGAAGAGAAAGAAAGTAGCTGCAATTGCTTGAAAAAAATCAGTTGAATCATTAGGTGGGATAAAAGTAAAAAGTGTACCTGCGCCGCTCGATTTGGTGTGCAACGTTTTTTGTTTTCCCAAAACATGTGTTACAAACAATAAAGTAATGGATGTAACTTTCTACAAATTTCATGGGTATCTTATTTGATTGCCATCATTTAATATGTACCAATTTTTTAAATAAATTAGTGTCTGGACAAGTACATTGCAGCGTGTGTCCCATACAAATATTTGATTGTATCCTTTCAGTTGTCACATTTTTTCTTCTATTTAATTGGGGGTGAGAATCTTGTTCTTACTTTTTGTTTAATTGTGATGTGGTGTGCAACGGTTTTGTTTTCCCAAAACATGCGTTACAAATAATAAAGTATTGGATGTTAATTTCTACAAACTCCACGGGTATCTTATTTGATTGTCCTCATTTAATATGTACTAATTTTTTAACAAACTAATGTCTGAACACGTATGATGCATGTGTGTCACATACAAATAGTATAGACGGAATGAATTATATAGTAAATATATGATTAAGTATTTAAAATTAATTTCAATCTATACAAACTTTATAAATGAAAGATAAGCAAAAAAAGTATCCAAACAATTTCTTACAAATTTTATAAAGCAGAGATGTAACTATCACTAAAATAAAGAAGAATAATACTTTAGGAAACCCTACCTAAAGGACTTTTAATAGTAGGAATATAATGGGTTGGGCTAGGATTTTTGTTTTGTTTGGATTTGTTGTTTTGTTGGACTCATTTGTGTCCTTTTTTGAACAGATTCTATGAATAAAATGGTCATGACCGATATTAGATTTTTTAAAAAAACTATCACTAAAGTTTACCATTATCGAATATTTTTGTTTAACAAAAATACTCACATGATAATCTATATTTTTCATTTCTTTAGATGGCTTTATAGAGAGAACTCGTTAAATCTTTTATTGGCACCAGTAAATACAATATGATGGAGTAAAATGTATGTTTTAAAGATTAAAAATCATTTTTAAATTTTACTCTCAATCAAATAGCGTAGAATAAAATATAGCAGAGGGAACATACCATCTATCTATATATAATAGGAGAAGTAAAAAGTGCCACATGTCAGCACTACAAAATTTCTCCATTTTTTATTTTTTAAAATTAAAATTTTAAATTTTAAAATACTTCAAATCTGCATTAGTTGTTAATTTTAAATAACTGATTCTACGAATGATGTTTAAATATATTTTTTTACTCTTATTTTTATTGTAATTAGAATTAGAATATATAGTTTTATCCCATGTATTTGTGAGTATAAGTGTGAATAACTAACTAAATATTACCATGTTTCTTTATATATTTCCTAAAAATAATTTTTTAATCACAATTAAAATGTAAATTTGCAGTTTTTAAATACTTTTGAAATATGCAGTTATTTTTTTTTTTAACCCCAGGATAACCCGCAGCCGCGACAACCTCTGTCACAGCCTCTGCCATTCAGGTGAGCACTCTGTGGTGAGCACTTTGTGCGCACTGGTAATAAATATGCAGTTTTAAATACTTTTTAATAAAATAAAATAAAATGAAACTGCACAATTAAAAGAAACCGAATTTGTCACACGTTGGCTTCTTTTTCAAAAATAATAAGCAACAAATAAATAAAATTTTAAGAGCCTTCAAATTTTAAATCACAAAAAAAACTGCCAATAATTTTAAAAAACAAAACTGCCAATTCAAAAGTATTGGAACTTCCACCCGCGTTTGTAGTAATATAGTAATATTTTTCATTCTTTTCCACAATCTCTGTATCATTTTGCATTTATTGATTTTCTTGAAAAACTTTTAGGGCTTCAATTTACAAAAAAAAGAAGAAAAAAATTATAGATGAAAGAAGATCTTTTAAGTTTTACAAAAAAAGAAGAAGAATGCAGATCATATATTTGTTCTCAGTTTCATATTTGTGTTGTTACGAAATGCATTTTCAATTGACTCATCTTTTTGTTTTCTTTCTGAATTCGTATTATTTTTATCTACATTATAAAATTAGAACTATGATTTTGTAGGGTTGAAGTACTTTCAGGACTTTATCACAGATTGAAGAATTCGTATTATTCATCTTCAATTTGAGAGTCTTTATTTACTTTTCTATTATATATATTTTATTATAAATAAAATAGTAACTTTCACATACAGCAAATATAAAAATCATATTTGTATGCTATAACTATAGTTTGTATAATTGCGCTCCATAGCAAAGGTTTGTTATGGCTATTAATCTATATATTTCGGTATACATATACATAAAAAAAAATTGTATTTGGGTCTATTTGTATAATTCGGTATACAAATGGGTCCTGCATTTGTATATTTCGGTCTATTTGTATATTTCGGTATACAAATGGATCCTGCATTTGTATATTTCGGTATACAAATGGGTCATGCATTTGTATATTTCGATCTATTTGTATATTTCGATATACAAATGGATGGCAAAAAACATGGAATGTTTGCTGCGAATTACAAATAAAAGAAACTATGGCTATATCATTTAATTTGAATTAATAATTTGTTGTTTCATACAATTTTCCCTATATAAAATCCAAATTATGAAATTTGCTACAAGAATTCTTATGAAAAATGTTTCTCGATTTAAACTTAACTAATGTCGTCATCAATCTAAGTGCATTGAGAAGGTATAGAGTTCTTCGATTAACCTTAAAAGTTTTTATTTAGTACTAAATTAAATAATCTGATGATTTTTTTTTATTTGATCATTGTTTCTTCTAAAGATGTGGAAGTCATAAAATGAGAAGAAAAATGTACATGTTTAATTTTGTCATTATTATATTATTATTAACCCACCATCACACAAAATTCATTATATTCTCGAATTTTCAGTTACAATTAATTAAATTTAAAATAGAAAATAAAAATTTTATTAAAAACTATCAATTTACAAAAAGATGCAAAAAAAATAATAGAAGAAACAGTCAATTGACATAATCAAAAGCTGTCAATTTACAAGATTATTAAAGTTTGTTTCTAAAATTTTAATTTAAATTCTAATAATTTATAGGACAATATTAAAAGAATTTTGAAATGAAAGAAAAATTAATATTGAATATTTCAAAATATCATATTTCATAAAACCTAATAATGCTATTTAATAAGCCGTCAATGTAATAATAATTAATTTAAACTAAAACATAAAATATAACTATATTAGTTTAATCAAAATTAAAATAGTAAATATTTAGGTTGAAACATAATGTATAATGTATATATTTATATTAATTTTTGAAAAATAAAAAGCATAAAATACGAAGAGAAAGAAAGAAAAAGGAAAAAAAATATCTAAATAAAACTACGCACATCCCTTGCCCCATATCCCCACTAACTCATAAACACACACATGCACGATTTTAATATTTATAAAATACGCGTTCTTAAAAGATTCTATATTTTTGAAACTGTATTTCTATAAAAATATGCCCAAGAGAAAAAAGTCGTGTTTTTAAATATATTTGTTTATATCTACTTAGATCTTAAATTTTTTTAATTTTTAAATTTTATAATATATAACAAAACTTCAAACCAAAAAAGTTTACTACCAAATAATCAACAAAAAATTGTACTTTAAAAAAAATAAAGTCTTTTTGAAAAAACTGATGGCAAAAATTGTTGTAGAATCCACATACTTTTTAAATTTTTTTAAAACAATCTTAATTTTCTTAAGAGAGAGATTATTTAATTAGTTTTCTAATCTACGGAAAAGATTGAAAAAATTTATCATATTTTTACGATTACAGGTGTAACTTGTGCTTCACATGTTATTGGATTTTTGAGTTTCAGTTCACCAATTATTCTAAAATTATGACACTATCAAAAAGAGAAAACTCACACAGTAAATTATTGGAGAAAAAAAGAGAGGAACTTTCACATATAGCCACTCAAAAATAGCCTAATTACTTTCTATAGCTATAGTTTGATAATTACAATTCGTAGCTACATGTTATAGGGAGGAGAGAGGCGAGCGAGACTGGGAGAGAGAGGAGAGAGGCGAGCGAGAGAGGGCAAAGAGTGGGAGAGAGGTGAATTGTATATGTATATCGGTTAGATAATTGTATATTATACATATGTATTTGTATATATGGCAAGCGAGATTGGGAGAGGGAGGAGAGAGGCGAGCGAGAGAGGGAAAAGAGTGGGAGAGAGGTGAATTGTATATATATATCGGTTAGATAATTGTATATTATACATATGTATTTGTATATATGGCAAGCGAGATTGGGAGAGGGAGGAGAGAGGCGAGCGAGAGAGGGCAGAG
>JAJONR010003457.1:0-85516 GCA_029582245.1 Solanum etuberosum | reverse complement strand
AATGGTCTACGATGTAGAACCTTAGGTGAATTTAGATGGTATAAAGATACTTACATGAGTAGGGTGATGGAATTACCCGAAAATAAGTATGAACATTGAAAAGCTAAGTTTATAGATGGTCTTCCCCCTTTATTCGCCGAAAGAGTTAGAAAAACTCTGAGAAATAATCATGGTGAAATTCCTTATAAGGATTATACCTATGGTAAGCTGATAGGAGTTTGCACTCAAGAAGGATTAAATTTGTGCAATGAATTAAAATTATCTAGACAGCTTAAGATGGATAGACTTAAAGAAAAATCTCAGCTGGGAGACCTTTGTACCCAGTTCGATTTACCTGATACTTTTGCTTATAGTAAGAAAAAGAAATATAGGGATTCTAAATACTCCAACCTTGATAAACCTTATAGAAAAAACAAATGAACCCTGAGAGGTCATTCAGTAACTAGTAAAGGAATAACATATTCATGTATTAATTTTTGTATACAATATTTAATAACTATAAGTTAATCATTCACATATAAATCAATATAATATTTAATTTGCAATTTAGAAAATCACATAATAATATATATAAATTACGAGAAAATTGATATATTATCTTATACTTCATAAAAAAACAAACTAGCTAATATTCATCTAACCAATTTGACATTATTAATAGCAGTATAATTCTAATACGTTAGCAATCGAACTCTAAAAAGTCATTTGATAACTAGTTAGACATATGCAAAATAGCAATAATATAGGATTTGATCACGAGTGAATTTATGTATTAAGTTATTAATTATTTCACTTTTTATCCTACACAAAATAATACATATATCTCCTTATAACTAATATATATATATATATATTATAAATTTCTAAATTATAAATCAAACATCATATTAATTTTATTCGTAAGTAATTTACTTTTTAATTAGCTGTCAAACATACTCATATCTAAACCAACTATCAAATAACGCCTAAAGAATTGTTTGATATGAGATCTAAAGTATAATAATTTCAGGATAAAATATAAAATTATTTTATTCTATGTTTGATTGAAGGTATTAAGTTGTCATTAAATTATTTATCTCACCAATTATATTATAATATTGAAATATAACATAATTTATCCCAAAATAATTAATTATAAATAACTTGTTCCCGATCAAACGACCGGACACTAGTGTAGAACAAGTATTTGTGGCTGTGGAGTGAAAATATAAAATGTTGGACTGGCGTCCAGCGTATTTCTTTCTTTCTTTCTTTCTCAGATTCTCTCTCATCAATCAATTCGATAAGAGAGAAGAAAGAATCCCTTTGCTGCTTTACGCTAACCTGAGATCAGAAAAAAGACCCTTTTCTACTCTGCATCTTCTCATCTAAGCAGGTTCTTTTTCTTGTTTCAGCTCTTTTTATCTACTTGTAGCTGTATACCCTTTTGTAGATTCAGTGATTTTTTGGGTGTTTTGATTGGTACCCAGATCGCATAATCAATCAGATTACTGTTAGTTGCTTTAATCTATCGAAACCCTTTGTTTTGCTGACTGTTTTAAGCTGTTTAATCAATGAATTTTAGTGTTTGCTGGTGTGTTTGATCTGAGCTGATTGTTTTTCCTGTTTGTTCTTGTTGTATGATTGATTTTCTTATCTGGGTTTGTTTCAGTTTTACTTTCTGAGACTATTTGCTTATCGATTCTGCTAAAGTTTTAGTCTTTGACTTGGGTCATCGCTTGCATCGACTAGGTTTAGAGTTTTTGATGTTGGTTAGTTTTCTTATGAGCTAAGTTGCGCGGGTTTTCACTTTGGGTGCTGCATCCGTGTCAGATTCTCCAAAAAATAAGTACTTTTGGAGAATCCAACACGCACGGATTGACATTTTTGAAGAGTTCGAGCAACATAGGTTATGGGTGAGCTGTTGTCTTACTTTTGTTAAAAAATTAACTCGAAAGGAATGAATTTTGCTTTTGATTTGTGACATTTTTTTTTCATAGAATGGAGTTGGTTACATGTCCTTTTCGCCAAGCATGTCTGTGCTATGATTAATAGGATAATTCCTAGGAACAGTTTATTTAAATGATTTTGTCCATCACCAGGGGATAAATAGGATTAGAATACGAAATATGAACCTTTTTTTGTTCTTTTACGGAAAGAAATGATCCATTTTTCACAATCAGAACGTGCTGCTGAAATCTTTATAAAATACTAAAAGAAAGGATAAAGGGTCTTCATGGATATAACTTCAGCAAATTTTATGTATTTGAAGGTTGTTATATGGTTATTAAAAAAGAAAAAAGATGTGAAAATAGTTTCATGTACTTCGATGGTCTTTCGTGCTCTAATTGTGTTATGTGTTTCCTCTTGCAGGGACCATGATTAAGTTGTTTAAAGTAAAAGAAAAGCAGAGAGAGCAAGCTGAGAACGCAAATGGAAAGCCACCAGTCAAGAAACAAAGTCCAGGAGAGTTGCGTCTTCATAAAGGTGCTTTTGTTTTCCAACTCTTTTGAACTTTTTAGGCTAACTAATGCTTTAACCATTTAGCATTTTGCAAGTTGTTTCTGTTGAATGCTTTCTGCACGGCAAATTGGTCATTTTTTTTATCTCATTTAAAATATAGCCCTCTATTGGTGAGATATCACGTGTTCTGAGCAGAACAAGTTAGCCATTCTAGATACTGTAATGGAGAATAGGATTTTAACATAATCAGAGGCAGCTTTGAAGGCAACTCTTCTAATGGATTATGAAGAGCACTTAAAAAATGAAGAGATAGCATGGAGACAAAGATCAAGGGCACTTTGGCTAAAAGAGGGAGACAAAAATACCATTTTTTTCCACAAAGTGGCCAATGCGCATAAAAGAAGGAATAATATTGACCAACTGATGATTGAAGATGAACCTGTGATGGATCCAATGAGAATCAGAGAGGAGAAGTTATATATAGAAAACACAAGTTGGAGACCTTTAGTTAACTTGATCAATTGTTTAATGATCACGGAAGAGGAAAGAGAAGCTCTACAAGGGGAGTTTAAGGAACAAGAGGTGTTTTCATGTTTGAAGATGTGTGCAATGGACAAAGCTCCTGGTCCAGATGACTTCACTATGGGGTTCTACATCAAATGCTGGGATGTAGTAAAAAGGGATATCATGGAAACTTTTAAGAACTTCCACTCTCATGGTGTCTTTGAGAAAAGTTTCAATGCCACATACATTGCTTTGATTCCAAAGAAGAATGGAGCTAAGGCACTGAGGGATTTCAGACCTATCAGTCTAATAGGTAGTGTCTACAAGCTTCTATCCAAGGTGCTGACAGAAAGATTGAAGAGAGTTATTGATAAGCTGGTAGATGTTCAACGGATGGCTTTCATAAAAAACAGAAAAATAATGGATGCTATCCTAATTGCAAATGAGGTGGTAGATTCCAGGATTAATCAAGGAAAAGCAGGAATTTTGTGCAAATTGGATATCGAGAAGGCATATGACCATGTAAACTGGGAATCTTTGCTGAAAATGCTCTCATGTATGGGTTTTGGAAGGAAGTGGGTTCACTGGGTAAGATATTGCATCTCCATCGTAAGATTCTCAGTTCTTATCAATGGATCACCTGAAGGTTTTTTCCCTGCAAACAGGGGTTTGAGGCAGGGTGATCCTTTGTCTCCTTTTCTCTTTATCATGGCCATGGAGGGTCTAAATTACATGATAAAGGTGGCTAGGAATAATGAATGTCTAAGAGGGTTTGAGGTAGTCACAAACCTAATTTACCCAAGTTTAAATGCCAACATGGAAGTCACACGTCTCCAGTATGCTATTGATACCTTAATCTTTTGTGATGTTACTAATCCTGAGATCAATTTTAGTGCTTTTTGAGGGAGATTCTGGACTTCATATCAACTGGAGGAAAAGCCAGTTATTCCCAATCAATGAAGTCCCCAATATGTTGGGTTTGTCTGGAATTCTGGGAGGGGAAGTAGGCTCCCTGCCTACTATGTACCTAGGTATGCCTCTAGGTGCCAAGTCAAAGGCCATGAGCATTTGGAACTCGGTAATTGAAAAGTGTGAGAAAAAGTTAACTAGATGGAAATCTCAGTACATTTCCTAAGGTGGCAGAGTCACTCTCATCAATTCTGTTTTGGATGCTCTCCTAACCTATATGATGTCTATCTTTCCCATTCCTGATGGAGTGATAGAAAGTTTAGACAAGATTATGAGAGATTTTCTTTGGAAAGGGAGTGAGGAAAATGTCTCTACCGTTCGACACTTGGTCAAATGGAACAAGGTTCTTTGGGAAAGAAGCAAGGGGGCTTAGGAGTAAGAAATCTGAAAATACAAAGCAAGGCACTTAGACTGAAGTGGTTATGGAGATACTCACAAGAGCCTTAAGCATACTGGAGCAAAGTAATTAAAGCTAAATATGGAGAGGAGAACAAATGGATGACAAATGAGGTATCTACACCCTATGGTGTAAGTCTATGGAGGTCTATCAGAATCTTTTGGCAGAGTTCAAAGGGACAGAATGAGGCTGATAGACTATGGTGGAACAAAGGCAACAAAGGCATGTATAAGTGAACTCAGCATACAAGTTTTTGAACAAAGGTGGCCAACAACCACCAAATTGGCCATGGAAACAGATCTGGAAAACAAAAACCCCTTTCAAGGTGGCATGTTTACTTGGTTACTGGCAAGAGAAGCAGTCCTGACACAAGAAAATTTCAAGAAGAGGAAGTTCTTTATGTGCTCGAGATGCTATTTGTGTGGAGAAGAGGTTGAGACAGTTGGCCATCTGATTTTACAGTGCAGGATAACAACCCAACTTTGGAGGATTTTTATCAGCCTCAGGGGTGTTGTTTGGACTATGCCTAACAAAATCACCCACCTCCTCTACAGTTGGGAAAAGGTAGGTGGGGGAGCTTCAGACAGAGATAGATGGAGGATTGTCCCAGCCTGTATCTAGTGGACAGTCTGGAGAGAGAGAAATGCTAGATGTTTTGAGAGCAAAATTGTGATCTTCAGAAGATCAAATTGAACTGTATCAAACTTTTTTGTTTCTGGTGTAAACAGATGTACCTAGAGGATACCGAGTCAATTATTGAGATCCTTGGCTCTATTTAGAATTTAGATTCAGATATCTTGGTTTGTTGATAAGTTTTAATTATGGTTTTCAATACATTTGTCAATATATACGAATGTTACCTTTCTCAAAAAAATCACGTGTTCTGAGCATGTTAGGTTAACTAGTGATTTCCATTTAGCATTGTGCACTTAATGGAGGTCTAAATCTTATCATCCAGATTCAGTCCATTAAGTGCATTTGTTTTTAAGGCTTGAATCTTAATTATTCAGATTCAGTCTATTAAGTGCATTTGTTTTGTTTCCTTATAAAACCCTTTTAATGAGTCTGATTAAATATGAAAGAATCAGATTTGTAACAAAGTCTTAACATCATTCAGACTCATTAAAATAACTTGCATTAATTTGCAAAACCTTTCATGCCTCTGCGCTTCTCTTCTTGGCAAAATTTTCACGCTGCTCACTTTTCTTTCTCAACAATACCATTTTTAATCCTCTTACTTCTGCACTTAGGCTTGCACACTGGGTAATTACAGTTGACATAGCAAACTTAAGCCTTCAGGTTACTTGGAGTGGACTAAATGGAGGAAGTAATCTACCTTCAAGCTTTTGAGTATGACTTTTACATGCACATCAAGTTGTTGCTAAACTGATGGGGGAAAATAATAATAATCAAGCAGTTCCCTTCTTCTTTCCAATTTCTCTTGTTGCCAAATGTAGAATTGTTTTTTTTGTTGGAGGAGTTCAAAACCCATGTGTGCGTATGAGTGATCTTGGAATTCTGCATTTGTATGACAGTATTCCTTCCAGGCAGGATGATTACTTTCTGCTTTGAGAGTTTGGAAATGAGTGCTGCATTAGTGATCCTAATTGAAAAATCTGGTAGGTTACTGTTAGTGTCAGGATAAAATTATTGTTGAGGTCTTGGCACCCATTATGGATGCAGTAAGATTTAGACTCTTAAGACTTGTTGAAAAGGTTTATGTTTGTGATGTATGTTTCCTAGGAAGTTTTATGGTTCTTCCCACATTTACCTTTTCTCGAAAACTGCGGGAAGTATATGTACAATGGAGAACTAAGTGAAGAATTGTGTGTTGGAAGTACTTGAAAAATCTCTCAAGCAGGGAGTGAGTGTAGGTGGCTATAGTTCATGGAAACAACATTGAATTCTTACGTCTTCTGTTAATTTTTCATTCGAGAGGGATTGGGTATGTCATCCTCCTATTTTCTCCATTGTTCCTCGTTCCCCTATGCCAATTGCCGCATCCTGTTCTTCTCCATCTTATTTGCATTCTTAAAAGTGCAACAAAGTTACTTGCTGACCCCGTTACTTATCGAGCTTGTAGAATCAAATTCATTCTGTCATACCCTCTTACCACATTCATGAAGAACCTCCTGACTAAACAGGAATAAAGTAGGAGGTAGAGGAGGGTTGATACAATTGCAACCAAGGTTCTGGCCTAGTGGTCAATGAAGTGGGTGGAGAACCATGAAGACTCAGGTTCAAATCCCAGCAGAGACAAAACATAGGTGATCTCTTCCCATCTGTCCTAGCCTTGATGGATAGAGTTACTTTTATACCTATTGCTGATGGGAGGTTTAGGTACGTGAAATTAGTGGAGGTGCACACAAGCTGTCCCGGACATCACGGTTATAGAAAAGAAAAGGAAAAAAGAGGAGGGTTGGTACATAGAAGCGCCGGGCAGTGACAGCTGGGGGTTGACGCAGAGATGCCTTCCCTTCTTTTGCATATTTTGATTTGAAATAAATACTTAAGACTTTTGAAAATTTGAATGAAGTACAAAAATTTTGAAAAGTTGAAATACGTATACAAAGTTTTTTTTTTTTTTGGCCCACCTCAAAATGTATCTTTTAGAAATTGTCAAGTGAACACCTAAGGAGATATTTGAATGACTGGGAGATGGAAGGAGTAGCAGTTTCAACAATCTTAATGAAGGGGTAGGTAGGCAAGCTGGAATGGATCAAAAACATGAAGGGTAACTACTCTGTCAAATCTGCATATAAGGAACTGAATATAGCAGTGGTGCAGGAAAACGATTTGGGCTTGGAAGATGATATGAAAACCAAAAAGTCCCTCTTCATCAAAAAAAGAAAAGAAGTCCCTACAAAGGAAACTGTTTCATTTGGTTTTTGGCTAAAGAGGCAGTTTTGACTCGTGAAAATCTGATGAACAAGAGGGGTCACCAACTAGTTTCAAGGTGCTTTCTATGTGGGGAACAACCTGAGACAATCATTGCATTTTAAATCTACAGAACAGTTATGGAAGATGTTCATCAGCCTAAAAGGGATCAGGTCGGTGAAACCTGGAAGCATCGCAGATGTTTTAAGATGCTGGAATATGGATGGTTATGTGAGTAAGGAGGAGGAGAGATGCAAGATTGTCCCGGCCTGCATTTGGTGGTCAGTCTGGACTGAAAGAAAAAAGAGATGTTTTGAGGATGCGCAGAACAGCTTACTGAATTTCAAAATGAATTCCTTAGGCCTTTTCTATTTTTGGTGTGAGCAAAAACTATTAGCTCAAACAGAAGATATTTTTGATGTCTGAGACGTTTTGTAAGGAATAGAATTGAACTACAAGATGTAAGTTGCAATACTTTTGTAGGGTAAATACACTTTTGGTTGTAGTATACCTATGGTATATAGAATTAATATTACCATCTCCAAAAAAAGAAAAAGAAATTGTCAAGTGAATTGACAGTCTCTTCTTCCTTCTCACTCATTGAGCTAAACTCAGTGCAAAGTCTTAAGATGTCATCTTAATAGTTAGTACTATACAGATCATCACTCACTTCCATCAATCAAGGTTTTTAAAAAATTCCCATTTATTACTTCAGAGGCCAAATATCATTTGTTGTCATTCTTCTATTGATTTGTTCTGCTGGTGCATACTTGGGACAAACTGTATTGATTTCTCAGAACCTTCTGTATATCCAAGTTCTCAATCTTAATGGTGTCTTCTGCATGCTATGACTATTACATGTGTGCACTCAAGCATGGAGAGGTGGGTGGGGTGGGGGTGGGGGTGGGGGTATTTTGTTGCTTGATGTGAGACTACAACATGAAAAATTTCTTAGCTTCTGTTTCCTTTATCTCTAGCTGACTTCTCTTAGGAATTGGAGAGTTTCTTGTAAAAATCTCACTTACAGCAAAGGATTTATTAACTACTTGTATCTCTTTGTCCTAACTTCTATGTATTTGTTTCTGTGGCTTGTTCTTTCTTCTGTCTCCTATTGTTCTTTTGCATCTAAATTATGATGAGTAAACCTTAGCATCTTTTTTCTTATAGATATAAGTGAGCTAAATCTACCCAAAACATGTAGCATATCATTTCCCAATGGAAAAGATGACCTCATGAACTTTGAAGTCACCATTCGGCCTGATGAAGGATATTATATGTAAGTAAATTTGTTACAACTTACCTATCACTAATTTTGTAGATCACTCTTCAAGTTTCTTACTTCTAAGAAATATAATTGCTGTGTTGCTAGTTCTACTTTAGTTTTACCTTTCTGCTTTTTAAAAGAAAACGGGAACTTTGGTGAATTTAACTTGGCTTTCTATAGTGATGTCATTTATTGCTTATTTTTTTGTTGTTCCTGTATATAGGGGTGGCACATTTACGTTCTCTTTCAGTATATCTCCAATATATCCTCATGAGGCACCAAAGGTTAAGTGCAAGACAAAGGTGGGTACTGGTTATACTCAGTTATTTTCTTCTAGAACTAGAATGTGTTGAGACTACTACAGTTTATCATCATCACTGGTAAGACCCTTTTTTGTTGTTGTTGGAGCAGGTTTACCACCCGAATATTGACTTGGAAGGAAATGTGTGTCTCAACATTCTTCGAGAAGACTGGAAGCCTGTGCTCAACATTAACACCATTATCTATGGCTTATATCATCTGTTCACGGTATTTTCCTTAAATTTGATATAAAGATACTTCACTTGTCCCTCATCTAAAGTATTTAACAATCAGAACTTGTGATTCTGCAGGAGCCGAATCACGAGGATCCCCTCAACCACGATGCAGCTGCTGTATTGAGAGACAACCCGAAGATGTTTGAATCCAATGTCAGAAGGGCAATGCATGGGGGCTATGTCGGGCAAACGTTCTTTACCCGTTGCATGTAGCATCTTCAAGGCTGAAACAATAGAGAGAGTCTGTAAAGTTTGGATGCAAAATTATTCCAGGTGATCTTTCTGCAACAGATTGGGTTCATATGTCTTTACATTTTCGTCGGACCAGCAGAAAATTCTGTATGCTAAGTGTAACTCTGCAATTTGTTTTTCGGATAAGTTCATGTATAAGTAAGACCAATGTTGTAGACCTATGTTTTGATGAACTTTTGCACAATTTGAATTCTTATTTACCACATCATATGGGAGATTCAAACATTATAAGGTGTATTTTAAGTTTCAGTTGCTTCCTTCCAGGATGCACATGATTCAAGAAAAGAAAAAGGGAGTCTGGTCAGATTTGTTGAGTTTTTGCTCGACAGAGGCAGATCCAAAATTTAAGACTTAGGGGGTTCAACCTTTTAAGTTTTTTACCGTTGAACTCAATATAGGTTCATCTCAATTGATTATTGCTATTTTTATAAAATTATAGACAAATTTATATTCCATTGCTAAAAGTATTAGGTTCATATGAATTCGGTATCAACACTCTACCTCCTGGCTCTTGTTAATTGGGCCAAGATTTACTTAAGGCATAGTCGAAAAGTATATAAACTTTAATGTTTGGTCGTTTCAGAATCAATTTCACATGAAACTGAAGTTGAAAATCTCTGTCTCAAGTTAGTTTTGATAGTTTAAACTTCAAATATGCGAGTCTGAAGTTGGAGATTGTCCAATTTAGTATATAGCTCGCGCAATTTGAACTTTTGGACATTTAGGTTTGGAAGTTAGGGTTGACATTTCTCAACTTGAGATTTATATGTTTGAAATTCAAACTATCAAAAGCTAACTTCAAACTAGGTGTGGATTCAGATAGAATCGAGAGGTTCATCCTAGAGTCCGATCTAACGATGGACTGATCTGCTAATAATTGAGCTGAGCAATGGGAGTGGGGACCTTAGTTACTGATGTGGCAAGTAGCCATTGGTTAGTTGACTGTTTCAATAATCGAGGAGAGATCTCTATTACAAAATTGCTTTTTACAAGCAATAAAGTTCACATAAAAGTGTAAATAGAAAATAATTGTCCCCCACAATCACAAAGATTTGTAAAATTGTTTTTTTTTTCAGATTTAATATTTGTATCGGAGTCTAAATAAATTTGAACTCACGAGAAAAACTTCACGACAATCACAAAGATTCGTATCTAATCCTTGAATTCGAAATTTATTATCCTACCACAATCATTATTGTTCGGTAAAATAGACGGTTATTTCTCCATCTATTTTTATTTATGTATATATTATTGTTTTTCTGAATAAAAAAAAAATTAAAAAAATTATAATCTTGTATAAATAATTTATTTTTTCTTAGGACAGAATTTGCACGAAAATCAAAATGTGTTTGTTGATTCTGTGTGTAATCAACCGATCTGATCCCCACACTGTCAGTGCAGACTCATTCCTCGTAATCTTCATTACAATTTCAGACCATTAACTAATTAAAAATAAAACTTGTATATTTTTAAAATTTTACTATTTAAGAATAAATATATATATATTTAAAATTTCACGAAATAAAAATGCCATTGACACTACTTATTTTATTTCAACACTTGAGTCGTTTAGAAGCTAGTAGAGAATCTAACTTATTCATATATTAATTTCTGTATAAATTATATTATAATTTTTGATAGCTAGTTAGTAAATGATTTTTTATGGATAAAATTAATATAATATTTGATTTGCAATTTAGGAATTTGTATACTTAATATATATCTAAGCTATAAGTGAATTGATGTATTATTTTATATGGAAAAAAGATAATATAATTAATATTTACTTTATTAATTCTAATCGGCTATTGAATGACTTCCTACAATTTCGTATATGCGTAAATTAAAATGATTATTTAACATCAAAATAGAGCAATTATTATTGCGGCTTGCTCCAAAATCAAACATATAAATTCCCGATTCTCACTTAAGCTCATTTTATATTATCATCAAAATATTTATACGCTAATCAAACTTTCCGACTCAACCTCATTTTAAAATACCCTTGTTATTGCCTAACCGCTTTCTATCTGTAAAATTCATCATGAGTATATAAATTTTATGTTAATTTATTTATGTGTCTACCATAACTCTCCTCCTTTATTTGATTTAAGACTGACAATATGAACAAATTCACTCTAATAGAGTTATTATTTAATATTAAAATCTTTATACATCAAACTTATAAATTTTAAAAAAGGGCAGTCAAACATTAAAATCTTTATAGTTAAAACCCAAAATATAAACTAGTAAATAACAATTATTATCTTACTTTATTAGATATGTAAAAATTTATTTTAACTCCTAATAACAGTCAAAAAAACTTAGTCTTAGTCTAATCATTTAATTAGTAAAATCTAAAAAAGTAGTCAGTTTTTTTTGCCATTTTGAAAAATAGAATGAAAAACGCTTACACATGATAATTCTGAAGCCCTGTAACAAACTATATCTCTTCAATTATTATAATTTTGCTAAAAAACAAACACACAAAACACCAATTCATCATCATTTTTTTTATATATATATAAAGCAGTATATGTATACAGAAAAACAAGAAAACACACAACACACAGAAAAGAGAAGAAAAAGGAAGAAAATTCCTCAGATTGTTTGCAGTAGTATAAACTTTAGAGCGTATTTCTCGTGAGTAGTCCCAAAATAATGCTTTATAGAGTGGCACCCCTAGTACCTATACAACACAGTAAGCAAAACCCACCTGCTGTCTGAACACACCCACCTGGGACCAGCCCCCTTTTTCTTCTTCTTCTTTGGATTCATCATATAAAGAAACCCCATATTCTTGATTTTGAGAAATCTTGAAAAAAATCAAGTTTTTTTGTGGGGGAAATGATGTGGGAAGGTGGAGGGTTGCCGGCGGAGGGCGGTGGTGGTGGTGAAGGTGGCGGTGGTGGTGGTGGGAGTGGGAGGAGGAAGCCATCATGGAGGGAAAGGGAGAATAATAGGAGGAGAGAAAGGAGGAGAAGGGCAATAGCAGCTAAGATTTATAGTGGATTAAGAGCACAGGGGAATTATAATCTTCCTAAACATTGTGATAACAATGAGGTTTTGAAGGCTCTTTGTGTTGAAGCTGGATGGATTGTTGAGCCTGATGGAACTACTTATAGAAAGGTTAATAAAATTCATCTTCTTTTATTAATTGATGTATGGTTTGTAGTGTTTGTGTCTTAGTTTTTGTTTGTTTGAATTGATGGGGTGATGGGTTTTTGGTTGGAGTCTGGTTAGATCTATAGATTTGGAAAATGGGGTTGTTGAATTTGGATCAAAGATTATGTTTTTATCTGTTTTCAGTTGATTTTTGACTGTTTTATGGTTTTCTGATCTAGAATTGAGTATGAACAGCTTCTGAGTTTGTGTTTTCTTTGGTTCAATTGTTCTTTTATGTACTTATAATCTGTTCATGTTCTCATTTCTGGATAATTGGTATGAATGTATGTAGTTTAATTTGTCTGAGAATGGGAGTTGTTTCTGGAAAAAACAAGGAGGCAAAAAAAGGAAGAATTGACTGTTCTTAATATAGAAATGGATAAGCAGGGCCCTTTAGTTTTGGTGTCTATGGTGGGGTTTGATGCATTTGGTTGAGGTGTTTTTAGTTTATGAAATACTTTTCGAGATTCGAAGCTGCAATCGGTTGAAGTTGTTATCTCAGATTACAGAGCCTTTTAATCATTTATGTTCACTAGTTTGATTGAAAATGTTTCTTTTACTATGTTTTCAGGGATGCAGGCCAACTACAATGGAGATTGAAGGCACTTCAGCCAACATTACGCCAAGTTCTTCACGAAATCCAAGTCCCCCATCTTCATACTTTGCTAGCCCTATTCCATCTTATCAACCTAGTCCAACATCCTCGTCTTTCCCCAGTCCATCACGTGGCGATGCTAACATGTCGTCACATCCATTTGCATTTCTCCATAGTTCCATTCCCTTGTCGCTACCACCATTACGAATATCAAACAGTGCTCCTGTAACACCACCTCTTTCATCACCAACTAGAGTCCCTAAGCAGATATTTAATCTTGAAACTTTGGCTAGAGAGTCTATGTCTGCTCTAAATATCCCTTTCTTTGCTGCTTCAGCCCCAACTAGCCCAACTCGAGGTCAGCGATTCACTCCTGCTACAATACCAGAGTGTGATGAGTCTGATTCATCCACTATTGATTCTGGCCAGTGGATGAGCTTTCAAAAGTATGCAGCCAATGGGATCCCTACTTCTCCGACTTTTAATCTTATTAAGCCTGTAGCTCAGAGAATTCCTTCTAATGATATGATTATCGACAAGGGTAAGAGCATTGAGTTTGACTTTGAGAATGTATCAGTGAAGGCAGCATGGGAAGGAGAAAAGATTCACGAGGTTGGTTTAGATGATCTGGAGCTCACTCTCGGAAGTGGGACTGCTCGGATGTGATTTTCATTATTAAAAGAACTGCTCAGTGTGGATTACAGATTGAGATTATCCGAGCTTGCTAGCTGATGAATCACTCAAGCAGTCCAGTGGATGTTCGTTACAGAGATAGATCTTGCATGTTGCTGTTTACCTTATATACAAACATTTTTTTTCCTTTTCGCATTAATCTGATGAGGCCCTTTAAGTTTAGTTTGGGTCTTGTCATAAGCATTAGGTATAGATAGTTGATGGTTTCTATATCCTTGTGGTTGAGAATTGTTTTAAGTCATTGTAGACTAGCAGGAGTTCTCCATAACCCTGAACTATCCAGAGTTATATTTTTCTTGATTATAGTAGATCCCTTTGTTGCTATGCAACTGGATTTCTTGTTTTATGATCTAGCTTCAATTCGAAATCAATGGATGTGCTATTCTTTAGTCTATTTGATGCTTTATGTCCAGATCAAAACATTAGTACTAGTTGTCTTTGTTTATTTTGTTCTCATTGGAAATGGAAGGGTTACACAAACCTTCACCATACCATTTTAACTCATATGTCCCTAAAGGACAAGCTATGGTGGGCCAGATCGAGTTAGAAAGACTTTGGCGACTCAAGGGTTCATAAAGTAAGATAGCCTTTTTGAAGAAGATATCTTCAGCTCGATCATTCAATTCACTCCAACAGACATGATTCCGTAATTGAAATAACTTCCATAGGGATGGCCTATGGCAAGATTGGATGTCAAGAAGTTGGAAGTTTTTGACCATCAAATCAAATCAAAATTGTTGAATTTTCTTTGTCACTCTTTTGGCCCCATTAGTAAACTACCAGTAGTAATAATAATAATAATAATAATAATAATAATAATAATAATAATAATAATAATAATAATAATGGCATGTTCATGCACACGTTTGTTATCAACACAAGCACAGACAAAGAAGAAAAAAAGATTAAACAAATGGTGTTTAACTGATTTAATGTACAAGATCACGGCTTAATGTCTGGATGTGGGGTTCTGTACTACTGTATTACACATGTTCCTCTACAGTTACTTTATCATTATTTTTTTCTCATAACGCGGTTATTGTCACATGTCTTGCTTGCTGCTATATTTTTGCCCTTTTGTCACCGAGCTACGGATTTGACAAAACTTAATAGCTTTGATCAAAGCTTTGTGTCTGTGTTACGAAACTAACTGAATGTGTAAATAATTATTCCGAATGGAAATTCTTAGTAGTTTAGTTGGTTGGTTGCCTAAAGTCTAAACTCTCACCTGTTGGTGAGGTTCAATTCCCACCTTGTAATCCCCCTCCCCCATTTTCCCTTCCTCTGCCCCAATACCAATATAAAAATGAAGAATAAAAACTTATCCAAAATTCAATTTTCTAGAATTCGGAACTCATAAACTCAAAATTCTGAATTCGATATTGTTTGCCCTTATATAGCCAAATCAAGATACAAGGCATACAATATTCTCAAACATGTGGTAATGTCAAACAGTTTCCCAACAACACCAATTATGGATTTTATATGTATATATGCTAAGCTGTTGGATTTTATTGCAGACAAACATGTAGACATTGCCAACAAGGTCCAGCATTAGTAAATTGCTGGACAAAGATGGCAAGGTTTGTCCTCATATATGTCCTTGAACTATCTAAAATTGAGCAACTTCGCAAAGTCTCGATCTTTCCCTTGACCCCAACAAAACTCTAACACAATTATAAAGCTTAAACCATAGTAAAAATATTGAGGAGTAGATATGGGCATGTAAAGTCCTCCCATTTGTGTTAGAACTCTATTAATGGCAATGGTAAATACAACAGATTTGCTAACCATGAGGATATAAATGGACTAAAACTATAACAAAAAGTAAACTTGAGCAATATAGGATAATACAACGGAAAATTTAGACCTTTTATCGAAAAACATACCACTAGAATCATCAAATATTAGAAATTAGCAGACATCACATGGTATATAGAAACAAGTACAACCTTCAAACTCTTCATACATGACAAATACAAAAGTTAGGAAGTTTCTAAATACACACATTGCAAAGCTGAAAAGACTACCAATCAAAGCAACACTCTTGTAAATTAGAATCCTGTTGGTTAAAAGTACGTCAAGACTATTGATACAAATCCACAGAGGATATCAGCTATGTCAAACTCAAATGGTCATTACTCATATGTGTGTTGTTCTCAACAGGGTCCCGGCCTTGTATATCTGTCTTTACTAACTTTGTTTGTGAATGCTTGTTGATATTATTGTTGTTACATTCGCTGTATCTGAAGCATGTAATGAGATGGTCATTAAAAATACCTGCCACTTGCATGAATGAATACACAACTGTTGGTCCTACGCAAACGAAGCCCCTTTTCATCAGGTCCTTGCTCATAAGTTCTGATTTTGGTGTTTTTGCTGGTACTTGACGTGCATAGCGAAATCCACTTTTTATTGGCTTGTGATTTACAAAACGCCAGAAGTAGTTGCTAAAGGATCCAAACTCCTGCTGTATCTGCAAGACAAGTAGATATTTGAGAGCCATCAGTGATTATGCACCACAGGAAAAGTTGACTTGTTCATACAATGATATTTCACTATCTGTTTTAGTGTAAAGGTTACAGTTACCGGTTTACTGATGGTGTGTTTTTTGGACATTATAGTAAAATTTGAATTAGTTGTTCCTTCTAAGTCTAAAAAATAATAATCACTTGATTCTAAATTAGAAGCAAGTCAAAGAAACGTCTATATTTGAAAAGCTAAAGCAGTTTAGGATCAGTTTTGCAGCTTCAGGTCTAAAGATACTTGGATAGAAGTTCTTATTACCTTCTGGAAATGCTTTGCATTTTCTACTATTGCACGAATCTTTGGTTCAGATAGCAATGAATTTCCATTTTCTCTCAACGAGCGCAATCTTTTCTCATTAACATTTGCAAGACATGATGGATCAAAATTGTCAAACAACTTCCTGCAAGATGTAAACCATAAGTAATTTCAAACTTATGGACATAACATTTCTACTTCTGAAGATCTGAGAGATGATCTTTAATAGTGGACCTGAATATGTGTCTCTTATTAAGGATTGCAGGCCAAGTCATTTCTGCCAATACTTGTGATAAGGCAAGTAGTTCATATAGCTTTGTGTCATCGTAAACTGGGTTTCCCCATTCTTCGTCATGGAATGAAATATACAGGGGTTCTGCAAAAAGAATAACAGAATCAGGTTGATGAATTTGATTAATTATTTCTTCCACCTGATGAAGGGCGGAATTCTGTACAGTAAAATTCTCTCTTTAAGAAATACTGCAATAGCATCTCACCGAAACTAGTGGTAACAGCCTCTCTACCTCCACGAGTAGTGGTAAGGTCTGCATACATTTACCCTCCCCAGACCCCACCTAGTGGGATTTCACTGGGTATGTTGTTGTTGTTATTGTTGAAACATAAAGTTGGCAAGCATAACCAAACAATCAAAGTCAAACTATGTTTCAGAACTTTTGATAGATATGAAGGGTTTTATTGTGAGACCATTCCAAATAAGTTCTTCTAGCTACATGCTTTATTGCCATATTGGTAAAAGAAGCCGAGATGGATAATACATACGTCAATCCATAGAACCTATTCAAGGTGAAGCAAATTGACTAGGGGAAATAACACTAAACCTTCTGATTCATAGCCATGTCATACACAAACTTCCTCGATCTTCTGATTCTATATTTTTAAGACGCCAACTCACCCCCTAAACCCCTCTACCCAGGAGTCAATAGCACCTTTTCACACTTCTCTTTCTGGTGATTAGAACCTCCAACCTAAAGGTGCAGGAGAGAAGCATAAAAGTTTGTGGTCCTGCCAAATCTCAACTAAGCAATGTCAGGGTCACCCGTGGAATTATTATTTGCAAATAGTTCTCATTCTCTCTTTCTTTTTAGCTTTTACATTGTTCTTCATCACTATCAGTGAGAAAGAATGCACCAACTCATGTTGTGGTTAATGCCTCTTGTTGCAGAAAATTAAAACAACATACCAGTGTAATCCCACGAGATAATCTCTCACACCTCCGCATTGGGGCATTCATGCATCTCCTCTTCAACTTGTTGCAGAAAGTTAGTGGGAGAAATTTGCAAATGCAATAAACTAGAGGATTATCATTGTACATAACCTAGAAATTGTTAATGCTCGAGTCCAAAAAATATCAGCCAAGGCTAGAATATGTCCTCAAGAACATAGTAATACTATAACCTATGTGTGTCTACCAAAAGTCAGAATAAGGCAGCACTATTTTTCTTCCAGAAGGAAATGGGAAATAGATTTTCCAAAAGTTTGTGCTCCGTGTTACATTATGGACGTCCAAACTATTTAGTTTAGCTCAATTCACGATAATTCAAAAAAGAAAATAGACCTTGAGCCTAGTTCAACTGCAAAAGAGAGGTCAATTGGCGAGGATTAACCAAGGTCATGTACTTAACCAATGTGGAATTCTAATACCTCCTCGCCAAAGTACGGACATCTAGAGAATTAAGTGATATAACATAGGTCGTCAAATATTAGAAAGCCCAACATTAGGGATGAGTCTACCTCGAATATCGCACAAGGGAAACGAACCACGGGTCTCAATCAATCCCAAAAACTGCTAAAGTGATCAGATCATCAAGTTCTTTTAATTCACTATGGAGCTGCTGGAAGTTTGTCCCCAACCCCCATTGACCTTTCAAATAATATCAATCAATCACCCATCATTCCCAAATCAGTTAGGAGTCCATTATACAAATAATTTGAAACATTTTGAGATACTCTGGTCCAATTTATTCCAATACTATATAATTCACCTTAGTCTAAGTTTCCCGTTTATCACTAAGCGTCCCAATATCTTACATTCACACACTATTAACAAATACCAACCAGCAAACCGTCCTCATTCAACTTCGATCTATCCTGATCACCAGTCGAGCTACAAGACTAGATTTGGTCCAGACTTTATATTTGTGTTTAAAAGTTCACTTCAACAACATAACCAGTGTGATCCCACAAGTGAGGGTGCTTAAAAATTCATGTAATAGTGATCAATGAGCATGAATAATTCATCATGAACCTAGTAAGTTGCTCTTTCTAGAATCGAGAAGCCATAAACTTAAAATTCTAGCTCAGCCTCCGCAATAAACTTGTAATTTAGCTTCCGAGGCTGCAATTGAACACAATTCATTAAACTCTAACTCGAGAACACGTAAAGCGTCCATATTTGCAATTCTCTCTCACACAAATACACAATAAGAAATGGAAATAACAGAAAATGAGGTTAAAAATTTAAAAATTACCCGAATTCGGTGTTATCCAATCACAACGTTTGAGCGTAATTGGAACGACCGGAGAAAAAGTTTCAGCTGCTTCAACTTGAACTCCATGAGGAACAACTTTAGCAGGTTTTTTCACACCAGTACTCCTTTTAACTCCTCTCTTTGAAAAACTCACATCTTTCGCAATTGACGAATCCGACGAGGAGGAGCTATCAACTGACCCATTGCTCCTCACAAGTAAAATTGTCTTCGGCGTAAGTGAAACTGCTGCTTTCTTACTCCTGAGCTCAGGCTTCTTCATCCCTTCATTCTTCTTCTTCTTCTTCTGCTCTTCCGAATCTCTGACCCGGTTCCCTCCCGGCCCGAGTATTTTCCTTGTATCACCGCCGGTTTTCGCCGGTGACCGGACCTCCGGTGATGACGACATTTGTGAAAAAGTGAGATTTCAAAGCTTGAGATTGAAGGTGAAAAATGGTGGAAGAGTGGAGTGTGAAGAGAGACAAGTAGAGAGAAATTGAAAATTCGGACGAGTTTTTTTTTTGGAAGTTTTAAAAACGGGAAAGTGTTTGGATTTAAACGTTCGGTGATACTGTTGACGTGTCGGTTGCTCTTTACCTTTTTGGAGTTTGGACACAAATGTGACTAAATTTTAGTCATATCTCCATTTTGCCATTATTAGTGTTTCTTCATTCGATTTTACTTGTTCATAATAAATTTTACGCTCACCTTGAGAAATAATAAGCAAAGAATATGTTAGTTGGTGTGTAACAGAAAATGAGTAGTTTGAGGGTAAAACATGAACAGTGTCCCATGAGTTAAGTACAATAACAATAACATATTCAATGTAACTTTATAAGTGGGTTTGAATTGAATAGAACGGACACATATCTTACTCTTATCTCTATAGAGTAGAGAGATTTTTAAAAAGATTACTTAAAAACTCTGTACCTAGCCGAGCACGTTGAGTTAGTATTATTATTAAAAGAAAAGAATAAAAGTGTAAGGTGGGTAAAATTGGAATTGCAAATTGTCCTAAAGGAGGAAGCAGTTGAGGTCTCTCTTGTCTTATTCAGGCAAAGAGTCATATTCAGTTGGTGTTGAAAAGTGGAGAGTTGGTTAAAAGAAGCATTTCCTTACCGTTACGGAAAGAATCCAAAGCCCACCATTATAAATAGGGGACCAATTTTTGGGTACAACGGCTATGTACTCCTTCTTTTACTTAGTCAATATTGGGCTCCAAAGTGTAATGGGCTTTTCACTCGCTCAATGATCCAATTCTGTACCCAAATGACTCGGATCATCTTTAGGCCCATTAGAACGGTTAAACCCAGATGGAGCAGCCTATACATACGGATAGTAGGCTAGTTTTTTCGACATCTGTCTATGGCAAGATTGTGCAGAATAGCAAACATTTAAATGATATTAAATATTATAGCTACTGTTTTGAAAATTTGTGATTCACAGCCATAATTTCCTTAAATTTGTTATTTGTATAATTCACTCAAAATTGTATAATTCGTCTGATTGTATAAATCTGAATTTTGTATAATTCAGTTCCTAATTGTATAAATTCCTAATTTGTATTCGATCTGTCGTAATTTATATGATTTACTTTCCTTTTTGGTCAGTCATAAAAGGAATGACACATTTATATATTAAGTAACTATTTAACTTTAAAGTGTCAATTTTACCATTAATAAAATGATTTATAGCCACACAAATTTCTATCATTCAATTTATACCGTAAATTTTAAAAGTCTTTCTTTCTTTCTTAAACTCTGTGTCGAGTCAAACTATCTCACATAAAATGAGACGGAGGGAGTATATGCTTACCCTAGATATACAAATCAGGGCCTTCGTAATAAAAGAAAAAAACTATAATTATAAAGCGCAATTAACTATAAAGTCTTATTATGTTTGCTATTTCTAAAATTTACTCATACCACTATTATTATCATCTCACAGGTAGTGATAATTTGGCACACAAATTAAGATAAATAAAAGTCAGCAGTCAGCACTGACGTAATAATTGGCAATGGATATGTCTATTGGCAACTTTTCAAGACCCGTTTAACACTTTTCCGGCAGACTTTTACCCAATTCGTCGATCCCAAGACATCGTCGTCTCCGAATTCCGATATTCATGGAACCCAAAACTTCAATCGTCTCATCTTCATCATCCAAACCTTCAAACCCTAACCCTAACCCTAAAAACAGAGATTTCCTAATCCATCTCGAAGCTTACCTCGCCAAACGTGATGGCGTTGACAAGTTGCTCAAAATCTCCCGTTACGCATCTAAGATCATCCTCGCATCCTCCGTTATCCCTGAATCCCTTCCGTTATCTCTCCGTCTGAAATCCTTTGAGTCAAGCGTTGGTGTTAGCCGGAAAGCATTTCGTCTCGGGAAATTCGTGCAAGACGTGAACGCACTCCGTTCGGCTAATATTAGTTCGAAAGAAGAGTTACTTCTCTCGATTTTAGCTTATGGAGGTGAGGGATTGTACTATTTTGTTGAGCAATTTGTTTGGTTAGGAAAAGCAGGGTTGATTGATAAGAAGAATTTGAATAGTTTACAGAAGATTAGTGCGTGGTGTGAGTTTATTGGGTATATTGGAAGTGTGAGTTTGAAGGTTAAGGAATTAAGACAAATTAGTGAAGATGAGCAGTGTTTGCTTTCGACTCTCGAGGTATCGATGATCAGGGAGATTGGGTATGCTGATGAAGAGGAGAAATTGAGGAAATTGAGATTGAAGAAGTTGATGAAGAGGTTATCAGTGATTCAAGATTTTGCTGATGGGTTAATGGCTTTAGCTGATATTAGTGATGGTAAAGGGATGCTTTCTGCACCATTGTTGTTGTCGTCAGCAGGGTTGTTGTCAGCTCTTATTAGCACACATAAGAATTGGATCTCCTGCTGATCTTCCATAGCTGGATTTGGAGGTATGATTTGTGCTTAATCAAGTGGAAGCTTACGTTGTCGTAGGATTAGTTAGTGATAAAGATTCATTTTTTAAAAGTAATGTAATGTGTTCTCCCCAAAATAAGAAGGGAATTGGGAGAAGGTATACAAGAGGTGTCAAGTTATCTTATTGCAGATAGAAGATTTCTATCTCAAAGATAGTTACTTTAGTTCCTCATGACAATTTTACTTGTTGCATAATGAAAGCTTCTGGCTTTCGATAGTTCTTTAAGATTTTCCATTTCAGCTAGTAGCTGCTTCTTACACATGGCTTGGCAAGTTTGTTTATAGTTGTTGTTTACTATAGCTTAATCTGTGTTTTTCAGCTGAGTATTGTCAATTTTTCTTTTCTAATCTCGGTTCTTGGGGAGTTTTGAGCTTTGGGAATCGAAGTTGTCCATGTAGTTAAAATATTTCTATCTCAAAGATAGTTACTTTAGTTACTCATGACCAAAGGCGGATCCAAAATTTAAATTATGGGTTCAGACATACTATTTGTTGCAATTTTAATAGACTTTTACTCGTAAAATTATGCTTCGCATAAAAAATTCAGTTGAACCCAGTGCTTGAACACTCGGTCTGCTACTGCTCATGACAATTTTAATTATTGGATAATGAAAGCTTCTGGCTCTTGATAGTTCTTTAAGTTTTTCCATTTCAGCTAGTAGCTACTTATACCTGTTTTTGCAAGTTTGCGTATAACTGTTGTTTACTATATTACAATCTGGATTTTCAGCTGAGTAATGCCAATTTTCTATCTCCACGAGGTAGGGGTAAGGTCTGCGTACACTCTACCCTTCCCGGACCGTACTTGTGGGAATATATTGGGTATGTTGTTGTTGTAATCTCAGTTCTTGGGAGTTTTGGCTGTGGGAATCGAAGTGGTCAATGCAGTTAAAATATTTGTGGGCTTTAATGAGAGCATTTGCTACTACTTGAGTTGTTCTCCTTGCTTTCTTGATGTATGAAGCTCTCTTTTGGTGCTAGAGGATTTATATACCCCCAACTAGTAGTTCTGATTGATGGGAAGTACTTGTTTATTTTTGTGGAAAGGCTTATAACCCATATCCTAAAAGCATCTTTAGCATCTCCCTTGTATTTTACTAATTGAAAAAAAAAAATTATTTCCAATTGCATCCACTAACAAATTTGAGATGCTTCTTGTTTCTTACGTTTCCTTTGTGAGACTTTGCAAGCATATAACTATCTTATCAAAGGATATACGTTTTCTTTCGATTGCAAGCATATCACTATCATATCAAGAATAGTTAGAATTTTCCAATCCAACATTAGTTGTTTCTCATATTTGATGAGTAAACCTCTTAGGGGAGCCTGATTGGCCCCTCCTCGCCGAATTCTGGTTAATTCTCAAATTTCCTTTTGTTTAGCTAAATATAGAGTATCAACTAATGCAGGACCTTTAACTAAATACGAATGTCAAAATGGAATTTGCAGCTTGCTAACGTTAGCAATCATTGAAAGAGCAAATTGAGGCTTGATTTCCCATTTGAAACGTACCAATTTGTGTATATTGTTTTTCCTCTGTTCATAGCATAACACTGAACTTTCTAATGATATTCACGCTCATGTTTCAGTTCTTGTACGTGAAATGTGATGTGATCTAAGATCATTATGTAATTAATGGCATAGTCTGCAATGTTATAAGTTATAACATTGAAGGTGACAGAATAGAGGAAAACATATTGCTTGAGTTTGTAATTTGGGGAATAACTCGAGTTCATTACTTGATCTGCAGAATATGTGTTGACATTTTACACACAGCTCTTACTTCTCTCTGTTTTAGGGCTTATTGTCAAAGATTTTGGTCGGATTTGTTTTACTTGTTAGCTGTAGAATAAGAAATATCCTTTCTGGTTCATGTTGCTTGGTAACAAGTTTGCAGAAGGATCTTCTTGAGCAAATGGTTTGCAAGTTACAGACCCTAGTTGCAGAGTTGTTTTCATCACAACAAGATGTTATCTCTTTAGCAGGTACTGTCCAAACACCACTATTATAAAAATTATACTAATATATGTTGTTGTTATTAATGTTGCTATTAACACTTCAAAGATATGACACTTGAGCTTAATTCAAGCCGAAAAGTTAGCTCTATGTTGTTGCTATTAACACTTATAAAGATATGACACTTAAGCTCAAGAAGGGAGGTTTGTCTAGGTCCATATAAGTAAATCATCAATCCATTTTTCAATCAATGTGTACTCTAACCCACTCTAACATACCCTTCACGTCTAAGCTCAATTGGAGTGTGGACTGGAAGCCCAAACAATAATGAACTTGGGTTTGATATCATGATATAACACATACACCTAACTCAACCTTGCTCTGTTGCTGAGGGGAGAAATATCTAAGTTCATATAAGCAAATCACCAGCCTCTTTCCCAATCAGTGTGAGGCTCTGACCCACTCTAACAACATCCTGAACTCATATTCACAAGTTGGATTCATTAAATCTACTAGAAGTTACTCTTCACCAAAGAGGGAATTCATGGACATTTTTGAAAATTTAACCCTCGATTGCCCCATGAACAAACCTTCAAGGTCAAAAAGCAAAAATCGTCAATCTTGAAGTATTGTCCATGAAACAAGCAGGGTTAAAAAGTTCAACCCCACCCATCTTCAAGACTTCTTTGTAAATCACCCAATGCTCACTATAACAAAAACACCTTTTAACGGCAATAAATATACACATTAACAAAGAGTGTTAAAGTCTTTACCGGCATTAGTTAAATGTCATTGGATCTAATGTCACTAAAGGCTTTAGAGATATATATAAAAAGTGTTAATTGCTGCTAAAAGTACATATTTAGTGACAATTAAGTTCTTACCATTAATTAATTGCCGCTAAAGATCATTTTTTATGTAGTGGCTCAAGGAGAATTTGTTCATATTTTTTTTATTTTTTTATTTTATGAAGAAATAAGAATATTTTATTAATAAATAATGGATATATAATTATATTCACGCACTCAATTATGTTCCACTCTTGATTCTTTCTTTCTAAAATTTCTTTGAGTTCAATTGTAGAGAGAATATTTCAGTGAATTTTGTAACATTTTATTAGAGCATAGCATCTACATGTCAATAGTAAAGTAGAATAAGATTTGCATTCTTTTTTTTTTTTGTGCTTACCAATGTAATGACATAATAGGAATTGTGTTTTTGCGCCTACCAATGTGATGATAAATTAAGATGGTAACTTACAATACATAATTTAATATTTTTTTTGTGCTTACCAATGTGATGACATAATAGGATTTGTGTTTTTGCGCCTACCAATGTGATGATAAATTAAGATGGTAACTTCCAATACATAATTTAATATTGTAATATGAAAAATAAAGTACAACAACATACCTAGTCTAGTTTGCCGATCACGGATACGGCTTCGTCGGAAAAAAAAATTGCTAAATATATATTTAATTAAAAACAGAAAAATAACAAAGAGATATAATATAAAGTGATAAATATTTTTACAAGTGTGCGCGCGGCTCAGATGGTCAAGTGTTAGAAATTTCTTAGTATCGGACCTGAGTTCGAATCCCCAACAGTGCTTTTTTTTTTTAGGAGCTTCAAGTTGTCTTTTCTTCTTTTGCTTTTTTTTTTTTCTTCTCTTGATATTTTTTATATATATATATATGAAAAATATTTAACACTATTATTTTTAATGATATTATTTTCAAAATAAAAATTTAAGTCAATATATTTTTTTATTTTACTTTTTGAAAAAGAGATATAATAGTTAATATATATATATATATATATTAAAGGTGACACTGCTTGCAAAAATTTCTGCATACGCCACTGGGAGTATTAGATAATAATGTAGTGCTACCTATAAATATTCTACCATAATTTGTGTCTTTCACACCCTCTTATTTGAGGTTATGTTCTCCTTAAGCTAAAATTGTGTCATCTTTTATTTAATAACATTTCTCCCATACTTCTTCCGTCTACTATTTCTTATGAAACTATTTATAGTCAATCCATCACACATCCACACGGGAACATTCTTACATCACCATTTTACATATTTAAACTATTTCAATATCGTTTTCTGCATCATGAAAAATAAAATAATAATAATAATAATAATATGCTATACCCTGTCAAATCGCACCATCATAAAGGGAAATATTCTGATAAATCTATTAAATGGCATTATAGTAAAGGAAAATATTCTCAAAGTTAAAGGCTTGTAAAACTATTCCAATTAGATGTTATACTAATGATGTATTATTAGTACGGCTTAATGATGATTATAGAATTAATTTGGGTTTATGTTTCGTAATCGATTACGTAGAAGACAAAAACTAAATTAAAAAAGGGATTTGCATTGATTTATGACATTGGAAAGTTTAAAATCAACGATTTGGTTTTACGTTCCGTAATCAACTACTCCTATTAAGTAGGTGAGGAAAAATTAGTACTCCATTCGTTACAATTTGTTTATATATTTATTTTTTATCCGTTTAAAAATGAATATTTTTTTTTTCAATAACTCTTTAATTTCAGTTATTCATATGACATGTTGAAGACCATAATATTAAATGATACTTTAGTACATTTGGCATGTTTTGAATTTAAGATCATAAGATTCAATTTCTTTTACTTTCTTTGTCTTTGTGTCAAATTATGATATAGAGGAAATAGTTATTACTTTGATCTCTTTGATCATTTTTACTTGTCATTATTTCAGAAATAATTTTTCACTTGTACTTGTCACTTTTAATATATCAAGGAAAGACAGTAATAATAATAATCATATTTTATCTTTAACATTAATTACTCATTCACCAATCATTTTTTCAAAACATAATAATAAACATTAATTAATAGATATTGAGTAATAAAATAATGATATCAATTTTATTTCTTTTAATAAAGGTATCAAGTTTAAATATAACAAATAAAAAGGAGGAGAAGGAATATGACTTTGGTTCGATCAAATTAAATAATTCTAATTAAATTTAATATTTATTTTAATAGTTATATATAAATTAATAATTTTAAATTTATAAAGCAGAGTCCCGCAGTTATCCGTGAAGTGGAACATGAGCACGTGGCATTGAGCTGGTAAAAATTGGAGTTTGTGACCTGTTGCAATATTTACGATGTCTAATATAATGTACTATTTTTTTATTTTCTCATTCGGACAATTTATTATTTGAAATTTAAAGTTTATATTGAAGCTTTAATTAAATTTAAATTGTCATTGTGAGATTCATTCGAAAGGGAAATTTTCAATAGAATTTTTATCATATTTAAGGTTTGATCGTGAAATTTCTAATTAAGAATGAAAGTTGATAATGTGCTGCTATTAGTCTATTCTTATGAAAAGTTTGATAGGGAATAGCGATATGTGATGATTGGTCTGTTTCGAGTATTTATCTCATAAAAAATAATTAGAAAGTGAAGTTTTCTAGTATCTGTTGTTGGTGATAATGGACATATATTTCGCGAAATTAATGAAAGTGTGCAAAAATTAATACGGACACTACAATTATCAAAAGAAAAAAACAACTCAATTCTAAATTATTATTTTTTATCCTTAATCATAATGAAATGATTCAAAACTAAACAAATTATCAAATATATTTTGGACTACAATTGTTGTTACTATGTGCAGTGTTTTAATGATATCACTTAAATTGAAACGGGCAAATAAAATTCTTTCCCTATATAAAGCATATATCAGTTACAACTTACCATGCCACCAAACACTTCTATCTTATTTCTGCATATAAAAAAAAAAAATTGCAAAAAATATTTTTTCTTTTATTCCCTTTTTGGATTAATTCCATTTGTTCATCACCATGACCATACCTGAAAAATTTGAGAAGCATCACGTCGCCTTCCTTCCGAGCCCCGGCATGGGACACATTACTCTGCTCTTCGAATTTGCCAAACACCTCGTCATCCACCATGACTTCCAGGTCAGCTTCTTCGTCATCACCACCGGAGCTTCCGCCGCTCAGAACGAACTTTTCCGACCGGAGAATCTCCCGGCCGATTTCACCGCCGTCGAAATCCCGCCGGTGGAAAATATCTCGTCGTTTCTGACCGACGATATGAAAGTAGTCACGCAATTGTGTATCATGGTCCGCGAATCACTGAAATATCTCCCTTCACTCTTAATGGAAAAACGCCCAAAAGCTTTAATTATCGATTTGTTCTGTACTGATGCTTTTGAGATTTGCGAAAAGCTTTCGATTCCTGTTTACTCTTTTTTCACTGCTTCTACTATTTTAATGGCCTTCTCTTTGTACTTACCGACGCTTGATAGGGAAGTTGAAGGCGAATTTGTTGATCTTCCTGAACCTATTCAAACTCCGGGATGTACCCCAATATGCCCTCACGATATCCTCGATCAGGTAAAGTTGTCTACGAAAACGGATTTCAAGTTTATGTTGCATAGAAGTTATTAGTTTCACGTGAATTCATAAATATCTACCAAGCATGATTATACCTGGAAAAATATTAAGTGCGTAAATTTTATAAACACTAATAAGTTTTGAACTTGTACATCTAAAAAGTGCGATAAATTTAACTAAAATAGTATTACGTTTAAGTTTAAATTTTGAATCGTATTGTACAGGTGAAAGACAGGAAGAACGACGAGTACAAGTGGTATTTGCTTAACGTGAGCAGGTTGCCATTAGCAGCGGGGATATTTGTGAACAGTTGGGATGATCTTGAACCTGTATCCCTTAAAGCTCTTAGAGAAAATTTGTTTTTCCAAAATATACCTCTTCCTCCTGTTTATACCATCGGGCCTTTGATCAAACAAGCTGAAGTTGTTACAGAAAAGGATTCTGAGATTTTAGCTTGGCTGGATGATCAGCCCCCTGATTCTGTTCTTTTTGTGGTCTTCGGTAGTGGCGGCACCTTGACGAGTGAACAACTTACTGAGTTAGCTTGGGGTCTCGAAATGAGTCAACAAAGGTAGTATTCCTTTAGTTGTCCCATTTTATATGATATAATTTAATCAGAAACAAAATTAAATTGTTACTAAATATAAATATATTATTTAGCTGAAGTATAAATTAGGACATATGGAGTATTATTTAAACTTGGTCTTAGTTGATATTTATGACTTTCAATTTTAGATATATATAAATAAATATTTAAACTATTCAAAAATTAAACAAGTAAACATATGTGTCTTATTTGGCAGTTCTATGTCCTACATGATATCTTACGTGTATTATGTCATATAAGACACGTGCGTCTATTTGTTTAACTTTTAGACAATTTAAGTTAAAAGACGCCCTTATATATATTTTGTTTCAATGGAATATATGACCAAAATAGGTTGTCTTACAACTTGGCCACACCCCGTTTAGAGTAATAAAGTGTATATATTGTATATTTTTTGAACTATAATTGTACTTCCAAAAATAGGTTCATTTTAGTGGCGCGCAAACCAAGTGATGCAAGTGCCTCGGCGGCTTTTTTCAACGTGGGGAGCAATGAGAATGACCCATTACTGTACTTACCTGAAGGATTCGTTAAGAAAACATTAGGGAGGGGTTTAGTGGTCCCATCATGGGCCCCACAAACATCAATTCTCAATCACCCATCTATCGGAGCATTTCTATCACACTGTGGATGGAATTCGACTTTAGAAAGTGTAACTGATGGCATGCCTATAATAGCATGGCCACTTTACGCGGAGCAGAGGATGAACGCCACCTTCTTAGCAGAGGAGGCTGGCGTGGCTTTAAAGTTCTCGAAAGATCCCGGGGAAGAGCTTGTTGATCGGAATGAAATTGAGAAAAATGTGAGGGTTGTTATGGAAGGAGAAAAAGGGAAAGCCATGAGAAGGAGAGCCAAAGAGCTAAAAGAAAGTGCAAAAATTGCACTTAACACTGGAGGATCGTCTTATGAGTCGCTTTGTAGTATTGTTCAGATTTGGAAATCTCAGTGACTCTGTTGTTGAAAGAATATTTACGGCTAGTTTTGCATGTGCTTTAAGAAATCATAAATAAAATATTTATTTTTTGTTATTTTATCCTCATATTTCTTCGGTATATTTATTCCGAGGGCGTTTAGGCTTAGCTATGATTTTACATGTGTAATTATTAAATTTTAAAATTGTTTTCACTACAAATTGTATTCATAATCAATATAACTCCAATTTTGAAATACAATTTTCATGGTCAGAACTACAACAAATATTTTTTTATTGATCCTGATAACTAATATGAGACGGAGGAATATTAATTTGTCCTTATTTCCTTTAATGGCTACAATTGCATGGAGACTTAAATAGGAAAGATGTCAGAAATTGAAATTAATTATTATGAGGGTACATGACGAAATTAATTATTATGACTTGTAGATCCTAATTCCGATTGACTAATAATGAATCAAATAAATAAAATTTTGGGAAAGAAAAGCTAAAATTGCTTTTGTGATTTGTGAAATGGCCAATTTCTGACATTGATTTAAAGTTGGGTTCAATCATATCCTTCTGCTCTAAATTGATACACATTTATTTTTATAAAAAATGTTTTTTATGCCTAGGCAACAAATCGTAAAATAAATAGTAATACAAGACAATGAACTAATGAATAAAACCTGGGTTGTTATGCATTGGTGGGAGTGATTCACCCTTAATCAGAGGTCTTGAGTTCGAGCCATGAGTATGAAAAAAATCTTGTTGGGAGCGTCACCCCAAATGGGTTATGCAGTGTGCGATGTTATTAACGATTGCCTTTAATTGATTGTTAACGACCTCTTAATTTGATTGAGAAGGTTATAAGAATCTCGAGTTTTGTTAAGGAATTATTCCAATTCGACTTAATTGGTTCTAATTCATTCGATTCGATTTTTAGAATTTGATTCTTCGATATGAGATGATATACTGGAATATTTCTCTTTTTTTTTTTTAAATTAGACTATTTCTTAAAATTCAAAATAGGCTAAATTATGCACCAAACAGCAACCAACCAATGGCTATGAAAATAGATTACAATGAAACCAAAAATTTCATCAATTATATTTTTAAATGAAAATTATAAACTGTCCATAAGTTAGAAGTCGAAATTGATACAAAGTGGAGGTGTAATCAGAAAGTTTAAAAATGAAATTTTGAGTTCACATAATGAATTTTCTGCTAGCTAAAGAATCAGATTCTAAAATTGAGAATTGAACTTAAATCGAGGGAAAAAGATCTGAAATATATCCGAGAATTTTAATCGAAATTGCTGTAACAATCTTAAACTTTGGGTAGTAGCTATTACTTTTTTTTATTTAATAGTGTATTTTAAAGATATATAAGTGTCCAGCTGAACAAATTACTATTTATAATGATGCAACCTAACTATATATATATCTTTAAAATACACTATTAAATAGTGCAGGAGTAATAGGTTACCTTCAAAGTTTGGGATTGTTACATTTCGGATATATTTCAAACTTTTTTCCGATAATTCAATTTGGTTCAACTTTTCAATATTTAATAGTTATGCCCATCCCTACTTTCCGTCCTATTCTCAACTTGCTTTCCACGTGTATAACTTCTTTTTCCTTCTGAAAACTCTTAATATCTAGTCCTTTATTTTCGAGGCCTTTCCATATATCACCCAATTATTTCTTGTATAGTCCAATTATGCGCGATCAATTAATTGAATTACACTTTTGATCCGTTCTATAATAGTTATCTTCCTTTCTATATAATTTCATTTAACCATTTTAATGTTTAATATTCAAATTAAACTCTAAAAAAATACTACTATGCCCCACTCCCTCTTTTAATCATGATAAACACACTATAATCAAATAATTTAAAATAAATATAATGAAAAATATATTCTCTTGGGAGTACAATAGGACATAAATATACATGAGCAGAAATAATATTTTTTACTTCAAAACATGTTCATCTACCTATAGTTGTAATAAATTGAAAAACATAAAATTGAATGTTATTTCCCCTTTGAGAAGTGTAGGCCGGAGGAATGAAGATTAAGGGTGTATTCGGTTGGATGAAAAATATTTTCTTAACATGTGTTTTTTTTTTTTTAAATAAAAAGAGATTTTTTTACTTATTTTTTCATATTCGTAAGTAAATAAATAATATTATTTTAAAAACAGTTATTTATTACTAGATAAATACTACAATCTATAATACTTTCATATAATTTCGAAATATATAGTTTTTTTTTCAATAATTCAAGAAATTAATATCAGAATTCATGTCGAAAATTGAATGAGTTATTTTCTTACTCGTAATTTCATCATTTCTTTTCAAATAAAATAGTATTCTCTCCGGTCTTCATTCACTTTTACTTGTTCACTACATTAGAAAAATATGTATTTACTTTTACTTAACACTTTTAACATATCAACACAAGAATATACTTTTTCCATAGTTTTATTCAATAAGTACTACTTACCTATTATCTAATACTTAAAACTACACATCAATTAATTTGAAAATCATGTTTCTTTACTAATATCAATCATTATTTATTAAAAGAAACGTACAAAGTCTACGGAGAACAAGAAAAAATGAACGAAGGGAAGTATTTAACTAGTTTAATTTATTTATTTATTTAGAATTAGAATATAATAGAGTGTGTCCGAAACATCACAGCATAAAAAAAAAGGTATGTAAATGCAATACTATAAAGTTGTGGGACATGATTATAGTTACAACAAAAGAAGTGATGAGAAATTGCTATTAATTTAAACTTTTAATACTTTATTGAATTTGTTTCTTCTTTATTTTTTTTCTCTACAGAAAAAATTATAGAGTTACCCAGATCTACGAACAAATTGCTTTTTTTGGAAAAAAACATTAACAACAATGGCTATCCAATAGAGAAGAATAAGAAGATAGCATCCCGTTGAGAATCAATCACCGGGCACCGGAAAAAATGGAGTCCGAACTCCAGAAATTACCACAACCCGAAACAACGCGGCCATCACAACCCGAATCCATTGATGAAGGATCCACCAAAGATGATCGTCCGCTTCTGAAACCCGACCCGACTAACCCTCAACTCCAAGTTCAATCGCAGTCATCTAGCCCTAGTATTGAGGAATTAGAGAAGAAGTACGCGCCATACGTGAGGCATGATGTGTATGGGATAATGGGTCGGGGCGAACTGCCATGGACAGAGAAGGTGCTTTTGGGTATTGCATTGGTGACGCTTGTTCCGATGAGAGTTATTGGGGCAACGACTGTTTTGGTGGTGTATTATTTGATTTGTAAGATTTGTACAGCGTTTTGGGCTCCGAATCGTGAGGATGAGCAGGAGGATTATGCACATACGGGTGGGTGGAGAAGGACTGTTATGATGCAGAGTGGAATGTTTCTTTCAAGAGTTATGCTTTTCGTTTTTGGATTCTATTGGATACATGAAACTTATCAGCCTATTAATCTCAATGGCAACTCAAATAATGAGGTATATTAAATTTTTGATGTTTAGCTTTTAGGCGTAATTTTCGAAGTAGTTTGTCTTGCCTTTTATGTTTATTTACTCATTTATCTTCATGTATTGGATGAGGGAAGGCCAGGAGCTTACTTGGTACTCTCTATTTTTCAATTTATTTGTCTGGTTTTGATTTGCACAATGTACCAAAATGTGCTTTAATCTCGTAGACTTAAACATGCACGGAAAATTGGAATTAAAGAGTTACAAAAGAAGAGAGGAAAAATACATTCTTTTCTAAACAGATTAGAAAGGAAAGTAACACGAATAAATTGAAACATTAGGAGGACTTTTTAAAAATTATTATTGCTGCTTAGGTGCTGTTTCTTCTTCTTCTAGTGAGTGTTGACCAAAGAAAAGAGGGTGAAGTGTTTCCTAATGGAATGTATGTTGATCCATAAAGGCGACCCCACTAGTTTAAGGTTGGTATGTACTGTGCAGTTGTAGTTATTGAATGTTGATTTTTCTAATTCAATCTTGAGGTACATCACTTAAGTTGGGCATGCATAAGTTGAAACTGCTTGCTCCTACTAAAAGTTTTTTTTTTTCGGGAACAAACCTAAAAGTTTTGGTATTTATTTTGGTTGCCCAGATATTTAGGATGGATGTGTGTGTTGAGGGGAGGGAGGGTTGCATAGTGTTGGCCGTTGGGTAAGTGCTGCAGAAGAATTACTAGGGCATCTCTATATTACCAATATGCAATTGAATAACAAGTAGAAAAAAGGAGAAGTCATAAACAATTGGTCATTGGATGATCTTACCCTTACTTTTGGGTCGAGTAAAATAGTTGAACCAGTTAAAGGAGTACCTAGCAATTTTACATGATTAAGTGCCTTTACTGGTTCATAAAGTAATGCTGCGCTGCACCCTTATTTTCTGCTTATTCACACTAATATATGGATGATTTGTAGATAAGCTTGGTTCATCTGATCTGTAGATTTGTAAACACATATTCTTCTTAGTTTTTCTTTGAACCAACAACAGTTGAACCGGTTAAAGAAGGAACTTCTAGCAATTTTACATGAACTTATTCTGGTTCATAATAAAACAGTGTTATAACCTAATCTTATGCTTATACACACGTATCTATAGAAGTTTGGTTCATTTGATCTGTATTGTCGAATGTCGATCGACCCGAGGTCAGCCTCTCTACCCCACAAAGGGTAGGGTTAAAGTCCGCGTAGATCCTACCCTCCCCAAATCCCACTTATGGGATTACACTGGTTATGTTGTTGGTTCATTTGATCTGTGGTTTTGTGAACAAATTTTCTTCTTAATTTGTCGTTTAACTAATTTTCCTGGTTTTCACCTGCTTTGACATGTGACGTGATACATTTTTTTCTCTTTGTCAGGATGGATCAAAACAGCAGGCTGAAGAACTTGAAAGACCAGGGGCAATTGTCTCAAACCACATTTCGTACCTGGATATATTGTATCACATGTCTAGCTCATTTCCTAGCTTTGTTGCTAAGGTCTGTGACTTCTTTTACAATCTTGGTAAAATGTGATTGAGACAACTATTTTTTGTTCGATGGAGCCACTTTGGGCACACTTTGCTTAATCTCCTGACCTTGCTTCTTTTTGTTTTTATTGCTGAAGCGATCAGTGGCTAAGCTTCCTCTGGTTGGTCTAATCAGGTTAGTTATAGTATTTATTCATATATGGAATTTATTTATTAGTGGTTATTACATATTCATTTATCTGCTAGTATCAAATTGTTGAAAGAAAGAGAGAGATTAAAGAAGATATAGAGGGAATGTGTGAAGTCAAATGTCTTACATCTAAGACTTTTTTATTCATACCATTCAACGTACATAGATACATCTACTAGATGTGGAATACTTTTATACACTATTTATCATAGTACATCTAAGTATAATTTTTATTTACTTTCCCTCTCGAACAATACGTGAATCCGATATATTGAACTTTTCACATATGCTCACATGACATGCATATGCTTGGTCTGCAAGAGTTGGTGGATCATCACAAACTCCATACAATTGTTAGTGATTGTTGATTATTTTTTTCAGCAAGTGCCTTGGCTGTGTCTATGTCCAGAGGGAATCTAAATCACCTGATTTTAAAGGTGTCTCAGGTAATAAAGATATTGCACTAGATTTGGTACAATAATATAGCTCGTTTGTTTGAGGAATAAGAGAAAGTAATCTTGTCTAGAACTCTGCATTATTGATTTGTCTAAGTCACACAATGAATGCAGAAATTTAGAATGATAATTTAGTTTCGCTTTACATCAAGCAAGCTTTTGCAACCTTCATGTCTTCCAAGATGGGGGAAGGATAACTTTTTTACACCTTCTATTATATGTATGACACTTTTGTATTTCTTGATGTTTGAAAACGTATTAGTAATGATACAATTTTTACTTGGTTTTGAGGATTCAAATTGGTGACTTTTTACATTTTAACTGATGTTTATTTCATTAAAGTACCTATTAAACCATTTAGTTAATTCCTTTGTGAACTTCTAAACCATTGGCTTAATTCCATCACTCCTTATATAGTATACAAGTTAAAATAATACTCCCTCCGTCCCATTTTATGTGACACCATTTAACTTGGCACGGTATTTATCTTCAGTGTCTTTTCTATAGTGGTAGTAAGCAAGCTGAATAGGGCAAAAATATAGCCTTTTCTCTTACTTGTATTGGAATGTACAGTAGGATATTCTTTGATTATATATTTTTGACCTCTTTCCAGCTTTCCCCTTGTCCTTTACCCTCTACTCCTTTTCATACGGAATGCAGCTTTAATTTTTGCCACATCCTTGGGATTAAACTTATACAATTGCAGGTGTTGTAAATGAAAGGATTTGTGAAGCTCACCAGAACAAATCTGCACCAATCATGCTGCTTTTTCCAGGTCAATGTTGCTTTTAGTGCACCAACCGACTGACTTGCGTCTCACATTTTACTGCACATTTCTTCTACCAATATTTTTTCTGGTTAACACTGATCAGTTCATAGATGAGTGATGGTAGATATGGGGTTCTTTTGCACAGTGAAAGAGAGGTAGATAGAGAGGGATATCACATTTTTGGCATTTTTTTAATGTTATGAGTATGCCTAAAAAAATTCTAGCTGTTTGTACTTCACCGGACTTTATTCTTTTCCTCATGGACATGATCTTCTTCCACTAATTTTTTTTGGTAAAAGCTTTTACTAATTTAAATGATGTGAGGTTGTTCATTGAGTTGATAGATCAAGAATCTATTAGACTTATTTAATGAATTCAAACATTCTTTAGTCAAATTATCTTTTGGTCTTCTATTATATCTAAACCTTGGGTATAGTTGTAATATGTGACTTCTTTAATACACTTAGAAGTCTCTACCTGTATAGACTTGATCTGTGATTGACGTCCAGCATTTCAAGAACTCGGTGTCAAAAACTTGATTTTGGAGGTTTTTTTTTGCTTCAAAGAATGAAATGAAACAGCATTCATAACATTATGATTCGGTGTATATTTGAAAGAGAAGCTGAAGGATATTTTGGGGTTGTAAAAAATGTTAAGGGATAATTAAGTAAAACACTTGGTCAAACTTAAAGAGCTTTTATACTGAAGAGCCATAAGTTAGAGGTGTTTATATAATATATTTTGGTTTGTTTTAGCTTAAAAACACTTGGCTTAAAGACCAAACACCAAAATAAGCCAAAAAGTGGTTAAAAGCTAGTTTGATGACCAACTTTTAAGCTAGGGTTTTTAATTTATTTCTTAGATTCTCTTGCAAAAATCGACTTCTGATGGTTTACTACAGTTTTGATCTGTTTTCTTTTTTCCTTGTAGAGGGCACAACCACAAATGGTGATTTTCTCCTTCCATTCAAGAGTGGCGCATTTCTCTCAGGAGCTCCAGTGCAACCTGTGATATTAAGATATCCGTACCAGAGATTAAGTCCTGCTTGGGACTCTATATCTGGGGTAAGTATTTGGTGATTTGAAACTTGCTTTGTCATTTTAGGGACACTCTGCCACATGGTAGTACTCCATCTTCAGTGAATGATTCAGTTTCATAATACTGTGCTTTGTTACAGATACAGGCTATATTCATGCTCCCTCCTAACACCAATGATTGTCTTTTTTGTTCATCTTAAAACATGTTATGTTGCTTGTTTTGGTTTTAAGAATTATCATTTTCTTGCATTCAGCCATGTACTAATTGTTTTCCTGCTTTTGTGCAAATGAATACTGCATTGTAATTTTTCCTGTTCTGATAGTTAGTGTAACAGAATACAGATACCGATTATAGAATTGTACTACTTTGTCGGGATCTTGGTTTCTTGACCACAAAATAGACAAATGATAGATTTTTTAGATGAACTTTGTGGCACCAAGTTAGTCGTTACAGCAAGAAAATTTTGTATCCAATACCTGAATATTTGTTCTGATATATGAATATACCGCTGATTGCACAAAAGTTCTTGTTGGGATATGCATCTCATTATATGGTCAATTGGTTACATTTATACTAATTGTTCATAGTCATCAGTGTTATACTGTTAAATAAAGTCATGAATTTATATGAGACTAGTTCTTATTCCTACGATGAAAATGCAATTCCTTTTGCAGGCTCGGCATGTGATTCTCCTTCTCTGTCAATTTGTAAATTATGTGGAGGCAACCTGGTTACCTGTTTACTACCCTTCTCAGCAAGAAAAGGATGACCCTAGACTTTATGCTGAGAATGTTCGGAGGTTGATGGCTCATGAGGTATGTTTTGCATGCAATTTTACCTTAATGACAGCTCAATCTTCATATTCAAAGAGTAAGAACATAAAGTAAATCTGGAGACCTGTTAGAAATATGATTTGCTAGTTTGATGCCCCTCTCCCCCACTACAATTAGAGGAACATACTTCATAGTTAATTGACCATTTTGTAAGAATGAAATTTCATTAATGCTTCTTGCTCATAAGATGTGGTTTTGTTGAAAGCGGATATATTTCTCTGCAATCTGGAGATGGCAAGCTATGTCCCCTATTGAGCTTATGTTGAAATTGACTTTAGAAATGTCGTTTAGAAAATAGGAGTCCTTCACAATTTGGAGAGTCTCCCATTATTTCTGTGCTCTTATGTTTGTATTCCTTGAAAGTAAGAGTTAAGTATCATGATCTCTGCACTGCAAACAACAGATGCTTATCTCTATAAAGTAGTATTCTTTTCACCTCCCCTTGTGTTCTCCCTAGGCATGTAAAGTAAATAAGTGAATTTATTGCAGGGTAATTTCAATCCTCTGTATACTTGTGTGCGGATTGATGATCACATTCCTCTGGTCTTGCAGGGTAATTTATTACTTTCAGATATTGGTTTGGCAGAGAAGCGAGTATATCATGCTGCTCTCAATGGTAATAATAGCATGCCTACTGTTTTCCATCAGAAAGACGATTGATAATTTCATCGCCTGGGCACTGAAAAGATATCTAATCCAAGTGTGATGCTAGTTGTGTTGTTTCTGAATATAATGACAGTGCGGTTGTCCTCTATAGTGTAAAATAAGAAAAATTGGGTGTTCTGTCATACTTCTGTATCTTCATGGTATCAAAAAGCATCTGTCTTTGTTGATATCCTGGGTGGACATTTGTTGTTCAAGTTTCCAGTTTGAGAGGTTGTATGTGTTGTATATCATGTGTTACATGACAATTAGGCAATGTTTTAACAAGCATCTTTGGACATTTGTTTATCTGAAGAATCTCTTTGGTGTTCCTGCAGGTTTGTTTTGTCAACAGTAATTCGGGTTCGCCATCTGTATATTCATTCTGTGATTCTATTATTTGCAAAAGTTATATGAAGATAGCTTATCCAGATGAAGCATTCTTTGTGTCTATATCAATGAAAATGGACCTATGGACAACATTCTTTGGCCACAGCCAGTGGTTACATGCTCAAATATCTGTTTCCTATTCATTTTACCTTCTGTTTTGACAGACCCAAAAAGGTGAATTCAGTGTAGCAGCTAGTGCTGCTGGCTGGGTTGAATGTAACTCCCAAGATTAGGTTAGTGTCTTCCCTCTCTTCTGGTATGTGAATAGACTCCCAACTAATTTTCCTCGACAATTGCTCCTGAGCTAGACATTAAAGTCGCCTCTTCACCTGCTTCTTGGTTATCAGGAGTACTAAAGGTTCTTGTTCATTTTTTGTTTTTGGCTAAATGTATTCAAAGATCAGAAATCAAGTATGTTGGAGGCACATCAACACTATCTCAAATATCATTTCTCACATCTTGAAGTGTTTATTTCTCTTTTTGTCTCTCTTTTCTGTATACCTTATATGCTACTGAAGATTGTCACTGGAGGGAGAGGCGGTTGTTGGGTGGGGTGGGGGTGTTGTGCAGATGCAATGCCATCAATATATTTTGTATGCTATTGAAGATTGTCATTCGAAAGAGAGAGGACAGAGATGCCATTGATGTTATCATCGTGTTCTGTAAATTTGGTCCAGTAATTCTTAGCATCACATCTTTATTACGTTTCTCCCTATGATGGACTAATTTGATCTATATATTATGCCAAAATTCGCGACACAAAAAAGTGAGCTTATGCTGTTTATAGTGTAGCATTTCACCATGGTAACTAGAAAATATAACGCGATAATTTATGCTTTATCTTTCTTCGCGAAAAAAAGAGCAACGATGGATGCTTGAACTTTCCTTTTCGCGTACATTTATAAAGATGAGGCAAAACTATTAACAAGAATCAGCTCAGCCCTGATGAACTCACCATTTCTTCTTTTCAATCCTTTAAGCACACAAATCTAAAGATACATGATCTCTCATATTGCCTAACAGCCTACACAAAAGTTAGCAACTTACAGTTGAAACAATTGTAGCATTCTGCAGTAAAAAGTAATAGTAACTTAAACCGGAAAACGGGACATTTTCATGTTGCAGAGACGAGGAATATACAAATGACTTAAGTCATCTGTGACCTCTTAAAGTTATCCGTATAATTCACTTAGACACCTCAACTAAGACTAGTACTTATTGAACACTTTTATCTATCCAAAACATGTTCCTATTAAACCTTTTTCGATAATCAGTAAAAAAAAAGTAAAGTGTGTGTTGATACACTTTGGCAAAAATGACATGTGTCACTGGATCCCAACAACTATAGATTATTTTTTTTTTATGTTAAAAAGAATGAATATTATTTCAAATAAATTTTATATCTATGTTTTAATAAAAAAATAAATGAAATGACAACACATTTTACTCAACCCGCCCTACCCAACCCCCTTTCTTCTTCAACTTCCTCCGAGCAATTTTTTTTTTCTCAAACAACAAAAACCAACTTCACTGCAAATCACTTGCAGATTCAATGTTTTTAAAAAATATTTTTTATTTCTAATACACGAGAGAGAAAGATATTCAAATAGACTAATAAAATAGTGATGAAGAAGTTTGTCAATGGTTACTCATCCCGAAATCGATTGCTAAGAAAAATCGGGAGGACCCAAATTAATTTTATCGAAAATTATTTTTCATTCCTAATACGTGATAGAGAAAGATATTCGAAGAGTTGGTACAAGAGTGATGAAGAAAGGAAGTTTGTCAATGGTTAATCATCTTGAAATCGATTGCAAGGAGAAATCAAGAGGACCTAAATTAATTTTATCGAATTATTTGATATTGTTTTTGATAAGTTTAGTGGGTTTACAATTTAATTTGAATGGTGATATTTATTCGAAGGTGACTGGAAATGGAGATGTAACGTCGACTAACTTTTTTCATCCCGATGTTCAAAAATCTGCTTTCTTTATTTTTCTTGCAAATTCAGTTAGTTGATTCAGTTTTTATTTTTTTAATTAATATTAAAAAGAAATAGAATAGAAAAAACAAAAATAAAAAATGGAGATTCTTTTAGTTGTCTTTGAAAATTAAAATTTGGTGAAGAAGATGACTTGAAGGGGGGTGGGGGTGCTCTTTCTTTTTTGGATTAAGAATTACTATTTTTAAAATTATTTTAATTTATTTAAATGCCAAGTGTCAATTAAAGAAGAAAAAGTGCAAGTTTTTTTGGAAAAAATAAAAATAAAACATTATTCCATAAAAAATCACGCGCCCAAAGGAAGTGAAAAACACTTCTTTGTGTTTAATAAGTACATTTTTCGAACAATTTAAGTGTTCAATAGGTAATAGTCCTAGTTAAGGTATCTAATGAAATATGCGGACAACTTTAAGGCCTGTGGATGACTTAAGCCTATACAAATATATCATCCCACCAAATCATCAAACTTTTTCAACATGTTGCATCTCTTAGTAGAACGGCGTGGGAAGTGGATTGTTATTTTATGTGGATGCATATTCGTGTGATCAATCGATGAACGAAGCAGAAAATTACTCAAGATACAAGGGACCAAACAAGGAACGCAAATTGTATATACTGGCAATGCCACATTACACATAGTATACATACCTTCTTAAAGAATGTTAATCTTATCATTCTATAGTTTTCTCAAAATACCATATGGGGTATAGCCTTCACAATTTTTTTTCTTCAAGGAAAATGTGATCACAAGAGAGTACATTATGTTTACTTTTCCTTTGAAGAGTGATTGGTAGACTTTCTCAACTCCAAAGAAGGCAAGCAACCTTTAACGGGTGACTGTAGAAATAACGAAGACGTAGATAGCTTCTGTTGTCTCGTTGAAATCGAAGAAAAACAACTGAAAGCACTTCTCAGCCTTCTCTTCTCACTATCATATTCTGGGCCATTTGGTTCGTCTTCGACAGCAGCAACTTTCAAAGCCTCAGGTAGCATGCAGTTGAATGCTGAACCTATGCAGACAAAAAAAGAAGCAGCATATCATGCACAATACTTTTTACATTTTGTTTTATACCGCGGTGCTTATTAGGGCACAAAGTACCAAAAGTATTTTTGGAACTTATGGTCAGCTATGACACTTTTATGGCTATAAGATCATGCCATTAGGGGTAAAGAGTTCTCAATAGAAATGTGTCATTCTTAGATACCTAAAGCGTTTAGCTTTGATCATTTGACGTTGAGTGAAACTATTCCTCACTAGATAAAACAAAATTTCACTACAACCAAGGAAAAAGATAGATAACATCTTGGGAACAGACTAAAAAGGAAAATATGCGACACAAAATGAAATAGAAGTAGTAGTTAATAAGCTTTTCTAGAAAATATGAACACTCGATCTTTGTTTTTTCTTTTCAAATAGGACGTCAAAAAGGAGCATATATCCTGTACATTCAGGAGGTGAGACTCATCCACAATGGCTAAATGGCAATATGAAGTTATCATTTTTATTTATGAATATCATCTCAAGTAGCATCATCATAAGCAGATAATGTGCTTGAGATTGCGCAAGTATACAAGACAACTTTTCTCAAGGTCTGATTAGGTCCAGTGACATGTAAATCTCATAGATACTGTTAACAAACTTATGGAAACAAAATTGTACAATGCTTTTAGCTATACTTTCCGCGGAAGGAAAACCAAAATATGGACAAAGATATACTTTACTAAAAGAGATGTAAATGTTCTATGTCAGGAAAGTTGCGTTCTAAAAATGAAGAGTTATATCTCTAAAATGGAAATTCGAGATTAATTACTTGCCGGACATATGCAATAGTATCATATAGAGCAAGAGAAGCCACCAAATTTGTGTACTATAACTGAACCAACGGAAAATGGAACCTTTTGATATGTAATTAATACTGCACATAAGGACTTGAGTGCCAAGATGGAGGAAAACGGACTTTTGTTGTAAAGCATAGAACGAAACAAAAGATAGGATTTATTCCTCTATGGACCACATAAATTGATGATAATTAACAGCCAGATTACATTCTGGGCAATATTAGCTGTAGACACAGCAAAATAAAGAGTGGTGGAATGGCAAAGGTTACCTAATTTTGCAAGCCTGTTCACCCATTTTGGAATCTTTTTCCCGGTCAGCTTGTGGCATATATCCTTGCAAAAATGGTTGCAGTTCTTCACAATCAAGTGATACGAGTCACCATTGTAGGCAGCAGCTTGATGTTCAATGAACTCTCTAACCTGATTCGGATCCAGCTTTGTAGTCCCAACAAATATTGACTTCCTAAACTTAAATCCTGGACATTGTCGCGGTTCAACTTCAAAAACACCACTGGTTGGGTAATCATGAGCTCCAAATGCGTACTCTACACCATGAACTGTGAAGTAAATGTTACATTAGTGGAAGTTCAAAAATATGAGGCGTAGAAGAAAAATGCTGATGCGTCCAAGATTCGAGTTAGAGATGTGTCTTTTCTTAGCAGTAGCACAAAATCATTTTCATCTCAAGCTTCACATGCTAGTGGAATATTAGGAGAACCTTGAGGTTTCATTGCAATCAACTCAAAGAACTTGCAGAAACTGCATTTTTTCAATGAGAAACAGATTGCAGGTACCAAGTAAACACTCTAGATGAAAAGAGGTGATTAGTCTATTGGTTATCCATAGCACCAAAACTGCATAATTATCTTCTTCAGGAAGCATTCAAAGATGAACTGAGAGGTGTCAAATGCTATAACACGTCAAAAGTAGAAATCTACGAACAAACTGTGATGCAAACCAAATATTTATTAGACATGAAAACGTTAAGAATAAGCTCCAATGCATGCTCATATATTTACCAATCATACAGAGATTCAAACTGAGTAAGCAGCTTTGCAGTTCTAGAGTGTACTACATGAATATACCCTAGACAGTACATGACACACCTGCAACTTACCGAGGACATGACCCTACATAGGAGGATTTGGAGGTCGAGGATTATGGTAAAAGGTTAGTAGGTAGTCAAGTATTATCTAGTTCCCCTATCAATATTATTACTCTCCTACTGTCTCATTCTTCGATTTTATTGTTACATGTTTCCTTTGCTTCAGTTATCATACATTTTGTTGTTCCTACTTGTTCTCTTCTAAATTATTTTTAACATGGCTTCTACGTTACTATATTTGTTTTACTCACTTCTCTTCTTGAATCTGCTTTACTTGAGTCGAGGGTCTATCGGAAACAACCTCTTCACCTTCACAAGGTAGGGGTAAGGCTGCTACACACTACCCTCCCCAGACCCCATTTGTGGGATTACAATGGTAAGTTGTTGTTTTCATTACATGAATATACCGTAGAGGCACGTTTCATATCCTGAATTTAAGCATCACAAACATTTTTAATCTCATTAAAGCTAAATGAAATATACGACAGAAAAACATATGATACATATCATCTTGTAGATGCAATTCTCTCATTAATCAATTAGTAAAACCGAGGTTTAAAATAGGAAAAAAAATCCATATAGAACCATATATTTACAAGGAAAGGATAATTTCCCTAGGTGCACACTTAAATAATATTTCTTACCTTCCACACCAGAATGGAAGATGCCAAAACCAGCCCAGTAGACATAGTTGTTCATTGGTGTCAAGTCATATACATTGAGACAAACTGGTGTCTCACCAGGAGAAAAACGATCCGACTTCGTTTTGGGGAGCAAACAAAAATGTGCTGATGATTTGGTCTTCAGACGGAGGGGCATGACTGATTTCCATCCTTTCTTTGATTTTAATGACATTTTCCTTTTACTATGCAAAATAAGATTCACTCAAAGCCCACCGGCGTCTTGTACATCTGCACTAACAGAAATGCATAAGGCTTCATACTAAAGTGTAAGAAGTCAGTCTTCAGAACAAGAAAAGAAAAAATGCAAAGAGAAAAATAGTAATGTACCAATGAAAGAATCTTGTACCAAGATAAATAATCATAGCTGTTTTCTCACAATACAATTTCAACGATTTAATAGACACTTGCACCAGATGAAGTTCAATCATGCCAATGTTTCTATGTATCAACCAATGATATCAGTTAAATATAAGAACGGCAAAGCAAAAGGTTAAATCACTAGGGCATGTTTTCCATCTAAAAGAACATATCATTGTACTTCATATCATTCTAGTTTTGTCACCTCCATAATTCGAGTTGACATACAGATTTGGATTATATACAAGTTCATCTCAAATTAGAACTAGTAACCATATGATAATGATAAGTACAAAAACTAGTTGTTTTCATGTGTGCCAGTACGTCTGTACAAAAACAAGACCAACCCATTTGAAGAAAACATTAGCCTTGTGCTTTCAAGAAATTTCCTTATTTAAACTACTTTGCTAAACAAAATCACTGGGTTTCTATAAAAAGATTTAGAGGGAAACATGTAATGTTACATAATTGACCACGTATAACATGGCGCATACTGTTTGTTAACCTGGAAGCTGTCTTCTGAGAGATCTAATGCATTATATATGAAACCAGAGGGCAGAACAACATGCTGGTAACAATCTACAATATGCTTGCTCTATCTGACTACATATCGTCCATCCAAAAACCAACTTTTTTTTATTGGCTTGCCATGAAATATGTGCCTTATAATTTATTACCAAATCTTTCGTAGCAAATGTTCTCCATCCAACTTCACATCAGAACATTACAACCATTGCACTTGATGTAGCACATACAACCCTTTGTCCATGCATTTTTAATTCCTTAAAACAGACATATCACACAATTCCAGACTCTTTTTGTGTATTACATTGGAAAATATTTAGCTAACAGCCTGCTTTTACTAGTCATGCTAGCTATTCTATGATACAGCTTGATCCTTGGAGGATAATATATAAATATATAGCTGTTGCCACCTTCCATTTTAATCACCTGCCATTGAGACAAGGCCCTACTATGACTTCTCAAAGTTTGAATTGTTCAATTAACAAATGAGTATTTAAACAAACAAAGGTAAGTGAACATAGAACAGTTGTGAGGAACTTCCCATAAAAGATTATTTGAGAAGGAATCTTCAGTTGGGAGAGAGAGGAGAGAGGGAAGTTAAAGAAAAGAAAGAATATATCCATCTCTTTCATTTCCAAGAAAGTCAACTTTGTGGCATTAGTAGGAAACAACTAACTCTAGTATGTAATCCTCAGTAGTCTGCATCCATTATTGCAGCTCTTTCTCACATCTACGTACTTTAATTCAAAAGCAGAATTGGAAGTTCAATTTTAATTAGCTCATTTAATAGATATTTGCTAATACACAACAAGGTCGTTTGGTTGTTGATTAGGAAGGGAATTATTCATGTATTAAAACTAGCATAACTAATACACTATCATGTTTGGTAGCTTTTTAGTTGCTTTGTATAAAAATTAGCACACCAAATATGGTGTTTGGTTATTTAAAACAAGTATAAGTTATGAGTCAATTTTATGTATTATTTTATACGAGATAGAAGAACTAATACAATGACTAATAATACATGAATACTTAAACGTAAGCCCTGTATAACTAATCTTGAGTAACTCTAACCAGCAACCAAACGACCCCGTACTGATGTAGACAATCTAATTGTCTGTTTGTACAAGCATAAATCAGACAGATTATTCATTAACTATTAACCATAAATAGCGTCCCTCAAACAAAACAAAAACAAGAAGACACATTAATTATTATCTTTAACTATATAATATCAATTTCTACCTAAGTTGAAGAGTTGACACTTCTTCATCTTTGATGACGTACTGGTTTCAACTGTATACTTAGATAAGCTCCTAATCCTCATTCTGATGATTTTCTAGTCCAAAACTAGGTCAAAAATCTATGTTGCTTGGACTCTTCAAAAAAACCAATGGGTGCGGGTCGGCTACTCCAAAAGTAGTGCTTTTGCGGAGGATCCGATACGGATGAGACAATATTTTTGGAGAGTCCAACCAACATAGGTCAAAATAGGGAAAGGAAAAAAATGACTGTTCTAAAAAGGAACTCAGAAAGTAGTTTGACCAAAGTGTTCTCTTACATAATTATTGAAGATATTGATATGATTAATAACTCCCACATTTGGAAATGCAGAGAGAAGAAGGGATTGATAGTTCAAAAGTCAAATGAAAAGCTATGAAGTAAGCAGATCCCACAAATTATAAATATCCCCAAAATAACATAAATTAAACTTCTGCCCTTTTTGGACAAGTAATCACCACATAGCAAAGAAACAAACAGTTCACTATTCCTTCAAATAAAAAATAGCTATTTATGTGACTCTTATCATTAGGGGTGGAGCCAGGGTGGTGGAAGGGGTTCATCCAAATCCCTTTCTTCGGAAAACTACGTACTATATTTTTTTTTTTGAAACTATATGTAAGATCAAATCTGATATTTATGTGTATATATTGCATATTGAACCACCTTGACACAACTGAGAATCTATTCCGAACCTCTTTAGTGAAAATCCTCTCCGCGCAACTATGATTAGATTCAAACATGTACAGTAAACTTTATTCTTCCAAATATTCATACAAATCCCAGTTCTGAAATGCTGCTTCTAAAGAAAGGCCAATAAAATTCATGTAGGCAACCAAAAAAAGGTGCAAAAAGAAAATGAAACTGGAACTCAGAAGAAAAAAGAAGAAATTATGAGAGAATCACAGCTTCAACATGTAAAAAGACCAGTATTATATCAGATCTTACAGCAAGATTGAAACTTTTGCAGTGAACAAAAAGATTCAACCAATTCTTGAACAAGAAATAGCAGGTTCACAAAATTTCAAATGTGGACAGAACTCAACCACAAAAGTTTAAGAAAAATCCAAACTTTGCACAATAATAAAATTCAAAAGCCACAGCATTTGAATAAACATCAAGAAACTCATATGGGGATCCAGGATTTGAACTCTATAAAGATTCAATCTTTAAGAATTACAACAATCTCTACTATTTATCATAATTTTAACGAACATGTCAAAAGTACTGAGTTCAGATAAACCCGATAACTTAAACCTGCATCCACCCCTGAATTAAAAACATTTATACAACCAAAAAAAAAAAGAGGAAGATGAAAATTTTAAATGAAAGACTTACAATTTTCCATTAGAAGAGATACCAAAGACTCCACCTTTAAGCTTTTCTTGACCATACACACACACAACTATAATGTAAATGGTGAAAAAACAAACAAACAGAACATCCCTAGTTGTGTCTCTTCATGAGTAATTCACACACATTCATGTTTTTCTAAAAAGATTAACAGTGAAAAAAGCTAAGATTTTCAGAATAAAGTAAAATTCTGCTTTGGTTAATATAAGTAAAGAACTGAAAAACAGAGAGGAATTTGAAGGGACCCTAAATTTCAGAAGCAGAAACTGACAAAAGAAAGAGAATACAGAGACACACACTCTGTCTCTCTTTCCTTAATTTTTATTGGGGTTAATAACATTTTTAGTCCTTTGATTATTGATAAAATTTAATTTCAATCCTAGTAATATCTGATTAAGTACATTTAATCTTCAGTAACTTAAAAAGTTCAATTTTAATTCCTTAAGTTGTGGATATTCACAAATTTTCTAAATTAATAATTGTTTCTCTTATTTTATACTCCTCTGTCCAATAATAATTGTCCACTATTGACTTGATACGGTAATTAAGAAGCAGTAAATGATAGAAATAATTTTACCAAATCACCCTTATTATAATTATAAGTCATCTAAACGTTGAAAAATGAACTGTATGTAATAACAAGGGTAAACTAGACACAAAGTGAACACTTATTCATTGATTTTATAAACTGGACAAATATTGTTGGACACCCAAAATAACATAGTGAACAAGTAAAAATCGACGAAGGGAATATTTGATATTAATATACTTGAGGATTGGCTAGATTTTCTTTCTTTTAGAGACTTTTTATATTATATTATGATATACGATCATTCGTCTTTTTCATCACTTTGGTCTAGAACCAGTCTAGAGTGTAGGCTTACTTCACATTAGTTTGGGGTTGGTGAAATATGTATTCACTAACTATCCGACAACATAACATGTTTTGGTCTCATTATAAAAAGAAAATAGGTATATATGGATGTTACATGATTTGAAAATCAACCCAATATGATATATTTCATGTATGAAGAGATCAAAGACATATATGTTAATTAATTGAAAGTTAAATATATTAATTCGTATATTATTAGAATTGAAATCAAATTTATCAATAAGTGAAGGATCAAAAATGCTATTATCCTTTCTTGTGTGGTCTTTAAAAGCTCTAAAGTATGTGTTTATATTTTTATTCCTTTACTGTGTCTTTAAAGCTCTTGGAATAAAGTTTAAAATCACAAGAAAAGTTGCAATAGAGTAAATGACAAGCTAAAAATTTAATGAGAAAACATGTGGAAATTTTTTGCAAAGAAAACAAAAGATAGCATAATTTATTCTACAAAAAAAGGAGAAAGAAAACAATATATTATGATCCATTTTAATCCTTCAAACAAGTTTTGATTTTATAGGGTAAAGATTCAAATTTGTCACTAAACTTATACGAAATGGTTTTTATATTATCATTAGTTAATAGTTAAGATTAAATCCATCATTGTGCTTTACCAAATTAGCTCAAATATGCCCTTATATATTCACGGACAAAATATTAGTTGTTCCTAAATTAATTTCGTAAAATTTATGTTTGTTGTATTTTTTTTTATAGTTATTTAGTAAATGACTTTTTTATTTTTTGTAATTTATGAATATTTTAGATAATATCCAAAAATTCTTTTCGAACAAACTAAAAATCTCATAAAAAAGTATTAGACCATCATCTAAAATTTTGTAAGTTAAAAAAGACAATCTAATATATTATGATGACCTTAAAAAATATTTGAGAAAATAACGATTAAATTCCAAATACAGTGATTAGCACAATTGGACTACCACGTGGCCCACATATGGCAAAATTTTAGTCCACCCTTTTTTTTTTTTTTTAGCTTTTAAAATCTGACTAATCTATATTCATGCTAAAAAGTCACACTTTAAATGTCAAGCGTTCTCTATTTAAAACTCGAATCTGAAATCTTGGTTTCGAGTTCTAAATATAGAGTCGCCTAAATCTCTTTACCTTTAAAGTTGGATTTTTCAGTTTAAATCCAAATTAATCGAATCGCAATATCAAACACGAGATTATTATTTTTAACATATACAATATGGTCCTAAATTTCCTATTGCCTAAGCCCTAAGATATTAAATAAAATAATATAATAGCTCAGCAACGTGCCATCTCGTATGTGTATCCTTAGAAGAAGGCAGGTTGGCCATAGAGACCAGGGTCATTTGGCCTCTTCTACCAACCAGTCCCTACTTACACTATTTTTCTTTTGTTTCATGGATCGATCGATACTCATATTTAAATCTGATTAATTTAAATTTGCATTATATAAACTTAAAAAGCTTCCCCATCAAGATTTTTTTTTCTTATATTTGGAGCTTGAACTCAAAATATCTGATTAATAATGAATTTTTTTATTCATATCACTACGACCCTTAATATATTGAGCTAAGAAATATTTTTCATTTTTTTTATTAAAAAAAAATAAACTATTTTGTGAGTCACACATTTTAGATAGCAAATTGTAAAGACAGTGACAAGGTTACTCCCTCTATCACACCAGGTCGATTTTAGAAATTTACAACATTTTTCTCACAAATTGATTTTTTGATAAAATAAATTAAAAAAATTCTACACTTGTGTTGCTGCTTTCGGCCCAAAATATTCAAGAAAAGAACATGTCTAAGCTAAATGAGTTCAAATTGTTCACTTAACTAACATTTTCATTTCTCAAAATAAAAATAAAAATGTAATAGAAGAATAGTGTTTGCTTTGAATTCCATATCATTAACAAGTTGACTTTATACTTTTTGAGTCACATGGAGGACCAAAACCAATTGGATAAGTGAGGATGTATAGACAAAAAGTATTGAAAAAGTTACAAATATATATATTGTTGGATCAACTAGTTTATCAACATAGTTTACTATTATATACTACATGTATTGTATAGTATATTTAATATAAAATATATACAATCTATACTTTATATATATTTTGTAAGCTAAACCAGCCAAAAACATTGAGCAATAATAATTCCTCTATCATGGTTGTTGATTCATCAAAACTCAATTCCTTGCCATCGAATTTCATATATATATATATATAAATATACATTTTAGAATTTAGAATCTTTAAATTTCACTATTTGCCTCTAGAAAGTAGAACCTATGTTCATTAAGTCACTTTTACAACATAGACTTTATGACATTAGAATATGATACTCTATGACATTAGTGGGAGGCAACTATGAAGTTGATTGTTTAAGGATTTGAATTTTCTACTACTAGTTATTTAGGCTTATCCCATTTAGGTCACAACAAGGGGTCCCAAATCTTGATTTTTCAATATTTCACTCAAAACATTTTATTTTATTTTTGGAGTAGGACTTGGAGTGGGGGTAGGGGTGGGGGTGGGGGTAGGGGACCAATATTGTAGCCAATTCCAAAAGGGCATGGATCTTTGGAAACTTAAATATTTATGTACCATTAAGGATTAGTTTATTGCAAGTACTAGTTCTTGCTCTACTACAATAATGCAAGTCAATTTCATCATGCACATTTTACAAGATTGACAGCTTTTTCATGAATAAGTACAGCTGCTTGTGTCTCTTGTTTTTAAAACCAACATTAAAATCTGTTATATCAAGTAAACAAACACCAACTTTTTAGTGATCCAGTTTTCGTAGACGTTTATTTGTAGTTATCTTTCAACTGATCTGATTGTGTGAAAACTTTTACAGTGTCAATATATATAACAACAACATCAACATACTCAATATAGTCCCACAAGTGAGGTCTAGAGAGGGTAGTGTGTAGGCATCCTCACCCCTACCCCTATGAGGATTCAGAGTTGTGTTGATGTTTCAGAAAATGATTTATAATCCAACTAAATTCACAGTTCCCATTGGAATCTTTCTATTTAAGTCGAAAGGAGGGCTTTGGGAAAAGAGCAACACGAAAGTGATTTACTTCAATCCTAGTACTGAAAGACGTAACTTCAGGAGTAGACTTCGGAATTACATCCACCCTTCCCCTTTTCGGGGAATGGTTGCAATCACAAGCAAGTGAAGCTAGGAATCTATTGACAAAGTTCATGCCACGACGATCTATATGGAAGGGTAGTTTTGTATAATAAGGCTAGCTTCCTGCTGCCTACTATCAGATGTTGTAACACCTACCACTAACTCATAACTCTGCTGTAGAAAAAAGAATATATGAACTTTGATAAAAGTCTGTCTTCTATGTTCAAGAATAGAAACCAGATTTTGGTATGTTGTATGGAGTGGATATGTATGACATATTTGCCTGGTATGTACACAGATGAATAGAGTTTTTCATGTCCGCGCCTCCTCGGATACCACATTGCATATGTGAGTGTTACATAGGAGCAAGTAAGTTGAAATGATCCCAAGCTTCCTGCACCAAACATACTTAGCACTTTTATGATTCAACAATATAAGCAAAAGGATTTAGTCTCATGAAACATGGGGCAATTTAGTTTGTTTCAGAAAGAATGCCTTTTTCTTTTTTTGGCAACTCTTTAATTCTAGTTTTCCACGTGACATGTTTAAGACCACAAGATTAATGAACATTTTGGTACATTCTATCTATCTTTAATTTAAGATCACAAGATTCAAAAAGTCTTCTTTACTTTCTTAAACTCCGTGCCAAATCAAAACTGGATAAACAGTATTGAAACGGAGGGAGTAGTAGTAGAATTATGATGTATAGAACAAGCATTGACTCATATGTTTAAACTCGCATGATTTTCTGCAAAGTTCATTTGCATAATGGTTTCGTGTAGGGTTCGTATGCTACACAGAAATGTCACAAGAGGAAATGCTGCAGTTGCGTTCACATGATAATGAGGTTGTAATACTTGGCTTCTCAAACCAGTAACCACTGGATCCTAGATTTTACCATAAACTAAATTTAAGCCTCACCGATAACCCCTCTTCATGGGTTTAATTGAAGCACTATGTGCAGTTGCCGACCCCAACTTGTTTGGGATTGAGAATTAGTTGATTGATCGAACTATGAAGTAGAGAGATACTAGATGGGATAAGAGAGTTAATAGGCACTCTAGTTAAATGTTTGTTTTCGTATATCTGGTCAGATGCTAGGACTTTTGGCTTTGGAAAAAACTTACATGTACTACTTGATAAAATTATAAGGTACCTGCAGAATATCAAAAACTTTTGCTGCAATGTATTTCTGGTGAGCAGCAGCTCCCTTTTGTTGGAGCTTATCTGGATGTATGTAGAGTAACGCTCTCTGATATGCTCTCTTCACTTGATTTCCTTCCATTAAATCCATTAAGGCCACAGGCTTCCATCCGCTCTCGGGCCATAAAACCTGTTTAAAAATGATTGTGCTTTAAGAATTAGCAAATCCTGACCTTAAGCAAAGTCATGTTTCTTTCCACAAATATAACACTAGAAACAAATTTAATAAAACTTCAAATTATCATCATCAACTGACATAAGCTACAGGAATTAAGTAAAAGAGGAAACAATCTTACTAATTGTAACGTTGAGAGCAATGATCGAATATTTCCTTTCCTCCCTTGTGACCATTGCTTAATTTTAGCATCTGAAGCCTATAAGTTCATAGCAAATGATTACAACCATGTTATGGATGCTCGAATGCAACAGAGTTACTGAGAAAAAAGAAATAAGTTACTTGGTTGTCCTCGGATTTTCCATTAGTTTGTGAAGCTGTGTCCTGATCTTCAAATAATTCTTCCACCTGCGAAAAGGTAAACTATCTCATCACTATCAATTTTACAACTGAGGCATTCCACAAGTATGCTATCCTGTTTGATCATCGTAAACGTTAGTTACAACATCTGAAGTCATATGGCCTGACCTACTAAGGCATCAAACTGTACAAGTTGCAGACTCTAAAATTGGATTCTTCAATTTTCTCTAATATCATTTCCCTCTTCTAGTCCTAGCATTATTATTATTTTTTGGTTATGGCATAAACTTCAATGCCAGATACATAAATTCTCACAAACAGTCAATTAAAGAAACTTAGAGAAGTATACATACCACATAATTTCCACCAAAGAGATCATCCATGCTTCCAACTGAGACTTTTCGATCATCTCGTCTTGACTCTGAAATAAACATAGAAATGTGGAATTGATTTAAGGACTAGAAGCAAGCAGTGATGCTGCCACTACCAACGGTTTCTGTAACATGTGCAAGGATACTGTGGAAATGAACTATTGAAATTGAAAGAAAAAGACTAATTTAACTAAATTGAGAACAATAATGAAGAGTTAGCTGCTTATAGTTAACCTGAAATGATTTACCAACTTTTCTCTTTAGCAATATATTTTTCAGAAGAGAATAGGATCGGACATTCTCATGTCTCAACCAAGGTAGAAGCAGGTACAATATAAGTAAAGAAACTGAAACAAAGTTCATCATTCAGTGGGTCGGGATTCTTGTTTCGACAAAATAAATATTCCCTCCGTTTCAATTTATTTGTCTTACTTTCCTTTTTGTCTGTTTGATAAAGAATGTCTCTTTCCTTTTTTGGCAACTCTTTAATTCTAATTTTACATATGACATGTTTAAAACCACAGGATTAAAGGGTATTTTGGTACATTCTATATATCTTTAGTTTATAACCACAAGATTCAAACGTCTTCATTACTTTCTTAAACTCTATGCCAAGTCAAAACTAGACAAACAAATTGAAACAGACGGAGTATAACTTACCATTAGTTGACGGAGCAACCTTTTGATCTGAATAGTCTTTAGTCTGAGGAATCTCTGTTTTCGTTTGGGAATATTTAGTTGTTTTCTCCTGCTTGTTAAGATTTTTGTCTACCTGCAAAAAGCAAGACACGGAATCAGAAATTTTATAGATCACTACCAATAGGGCAACAATGAACCTACTGTCCCCGTGCCTCCATAAGTTGGGACCTCAAAATGAAAGTCTAATCCAATAAAGGAAGATTTTAGAAATCATAGGTGTACTAAGGAGGAGTTTGGTACATTAGGGGTTGCATCTTGCGCCTTGTTAATCGTGGGCAACTGAACTTTCTCATTTGCTTTTGGCATGCTATAACTCTTTTCACCTTCAACTCCACTATTGCTGCTAGCTTTCCATTTAAAGCTTTTACTTCTATTATCGCCTTCTTGAGGCGTTGAATGAACCTCGTGGTTGAACATCTTTACAAAGTCTTGAACCTTTCCTTTAATTCCAGCTTTAGTAGAATTCTCGGCTGATCTTATGGGAGAACTTGGCGGACTACTTCTGTTTACACCTGTATCTACTACAGTTTTTTTATCAGGACCTCTCTTCCCTTTTCTCTTAGCTTGTGAGTCTCTTTTTTGTGCGTTTTCACTGACTTCAACATCACCTTTCTTCAACTTCTTATCAGCCTCATCATCAATTTTCTTCACATTTTCCTTGACTTTAACATTTGTTTTTGCTGCTTGCGTAGCTTTGACTGTGTTACTCTTCCTTTCTGTTTCTTGTGCCATATTAACGTCCCCTGCAAAGCAATAAGAGACATTTTTTTTGTGTAAAGCAAGTACAAGTGTCTGTAGTTTCCAGGTTGCAAATTAGAAAGTACCTTTTTCCTCAGCCACATTAACTAAAAATGCACGTAGAGGCTTCAGCTCTTGTTTCTTGGTTTCTTCCGAGTTTTTTGTAATTTCTATCTGTATTCCGTCACCTAAATCTGTCTTCTTTCTGAATTGAGGTTCTTCTACTTCTCTTTCAGTTGGTAACATAGTGTCATAAACTCCAACATCATCTTTAAAACTCTGAACAGATTTTGACTTTGGAATGCCGAGAGTTTCCCCAACAATACCATTTGCCTTGTCACTGCTCTCGGGTTTCTTACTTCTCGTACTGAAGGAATGAAAATTTGCATCCCTGGACAAGTTGACGTTTCCTCCTAATGGCGAGCTGGTATCCGTTTTGTCTTTCTCCATCCTTGCATTGGAGCTAGAACATTTTTCAAATTTTATCTTCTCTTTAGACTTGAAATGTTTCCCTCCCTTCAGTGACACAAGCATAGGAACTCCTTTGCCTGCCCACTTGTAAATGGAGAAATGAAATTGATATTCACTACTCGAATCTTCCATGTTTTCTGTGCTCTTCTTTAGATGCCCTCCTATATCTCGCTCATCGGATTCAGACATGTATCTTAAATCATCACCAATAACAGTACCTTCACGTGATAATGGACTTTGTCGATAGAATACAGGAGCATCATTTTTCATCTCTTTTTCTCTCTTCTTGTGTGGACTATGACTTCCCGAAGCAAATGTGGGAAGATCTGTGGCTTTCGTCAACTTGGCAGGAAGGCTGGACAGGAAACAAACACTTACAACCAATCTATGAAGCAACAATATGACAATTGCACTACTGCTTCTTAGACAATCCGACCACTACTACTACTGAAGGTAGAACTAGAATTGATCAGTTTCTTTATCAGCTAGAGACAGCAGTTCGGAACAATTCCAATAGACATACAATCGGCATATACCAACAACAACATACCCAGTGTAATCCCACAAGTGAGATCTGGATAGGGTAGAGTGTACGCACACCTTACCCCTACCTCATGAGGTAGAGAGGCTGTTTCCGAACGACCCTAGGCTCAACAACAGCAAATCAAAACAGCTATGAAAAAAGGAAATATGACAGTAAAACAGACACACCAACTAATAAGAGAAACAGTTAGAGCATCCTGAGAAAGAGAATAGCAGCAACAACAAAACAATGCAAAACAGAACCAGCATATACCATTATTCAATACTAGCATGGTGCCCAAAAATGGACAGCTAAAGAACTATATATTATCTTCATTGACTCAATATCAAAAATATGTTAACATTCTTTCCTTTTTCTTTACAGTGTAAAGGGCCAAGTACTCTACTATAAAAAAAAAAATCAGCCTCTTTTCCTTCTTTGCTGAGACCGGAACTGGTGGATATCAAAATTATTACAAAATTCATATTTATTTTTTTAGATTTATAGGCCTACACGTACACCTAACTGAGAAAACCTAATCCATGTAGAATTTAATTTCTATGTACGGATATGTATAGATTTTTTACACTATCTAGGTTAAGTTGACCTACAACAACACATAACTTTTCACAGCAACCATGATATAACCTATAAAATATTATAATCACCCATACAAAAAATGAACTTTGAGCCTCAGTCAACTCCAAAAGCTAGCTCATGAGATGGACCAATTCTTCCTCATCTCACCGATTTGAGACTCAACACCCCCCTCCCCCTCCCCTCCCCCGCCCCACACCCAAGACTAAACATCTAGAACGTGGACAAATATAAGATGGGGCCCAACATCAGGTAAACAATGAATTGAGAGAAATGGACTTTGGGCCGAAATGAATTGCAGAAATCATATAAAGAGATCATTTTTCCCTCATCCCACCATTGTGGGACTCAAAATAACACCACTAATAGCGTAAAAATTCTGTACACTGACCGTATATATAACTTAAATACTTCTATATAAAAGAAAAAGAGGTACATAAAGTACCTGAATTGAGCTGGGAGTGAAGTACCAAAAGCTTCAATTTTTGGTGACAAAGGTCGAACAGGGCTTGAACTGTAAGATTTTTCATCAACTTTAAATATGTCATCATAGAAATCACCACCTTGATTTCGCCTCCTGTTAGCATTTTCTTCCCCGAAAACTGGCTTTTCATTGAATCCATTCCACGAATTTCGCGATACACCTGCTGAATCCTCTTCAGATTCTACTGAATCATTGAAACTGTGCCTTGTTCTTGCTTCTTGTACTGAAAATCGCCTCGGTGGACCTCCGAAAACATCGTTAAAATCCATGTCCATATCACTTGGTGAACCCTCAAATGATCTTTGTGGACCATAATCAACTAAATCATGTTCCTTTTGTGAAATTCTCTCCATAGAAAAAACACTTAAACTAATAATAGCCGCTAAATGTATAATTTATGTATAATCAGCGCATAATCTATGTATACCGGCTGGCTATCCCAAATTCAAATACAAAAATTGGCGGGAATTTGTTGAAACTCCAATTTCATTGAAGAACATATGGTGGAGGCCATTAATGCATGTTCAAAGTGTACTTTGGTTTTTGAATGCTATGATTGTTGACGAAAATGATATGTGTTTGTTTTGTTTAAATGCAAAACTATGAAAATTATGTGGATGGAACTTTTTTTATGAACAGAACAGAAAACAGGTAAGTGGGGTTAGGACATTATGTGAATAGACAACATATCCAATACTTGAAGTTTAGTGGCAAATTAAAGCCACACAGTATATGTTGGTGAGATAATGTTGTGGTTGTGAATAGTGGATAAGAAAAGAAGAAAATATTGCCAAGAAAAGACAAAAGGAAGAAAGAATAATAGCCTCAATGGCAAATGTCAATTCTATTTTTTCATTGCTAAATTTACACTAATGTTTGGTGAGACAAATTTTTAAGTGTTTTTGAGTATTTTTAATTTTAGTGTGATGAATTTTTAGGACCACTTATTGAACATGTGAAGGGAGTTCAAGTGTTTTTGTTGCATTTACAAAACAATCATATTTACTTTCTTCTCTTAAACTCACAATCGGGTTGGAAGTGAAGGGGGCTTATGGCTTACCATCCGAACAACTCCTCTCGTATATATACATTAGATAACTCTCTAATTTCAAAGTTTTACATAGCATGATTAGGTCTACATTTTGATACATATTTTTAGTTCAGATCACGAAATTCAAGAATCTTTTTAAAAAAAATACTCTTCAATCGATCTATAACCATTTTGCTATGTAGTTTTTAATCTTCAAATGCTGGAATAAAAGTAGGGACAAATGCTATGTTTATAAAGTAATCAATAATGTGTGATAACATAAGAAGTTCAGACAGTAAAACCCTACCATTACTAGCACCTGACACAACAGGAGTGAATTATCATGTTTAGGAGAAACTGAAAGTACAAAAGCAACTAATAAATATTCCCACCAGTCCCAATCTATCAAAAAATTCAGATGTTCTGTCCTTTTCACAGTTTTCCAGCACTTGATACTAGGATCTCATCAATACTAATGAAGAACTATAAATTTCAGCATGATTTTCTGATACGAAAAATGAAATAATCTCGAGATACCATAAAGTTCAAAACATCTCCAGGGGATGTTACCTCAAAACTAGGCATTAGTATCTAACAAAAAAATGATTTAAATGCCCAACAAAGAACTACGAGGGATTAGTTTTTCCCCGAAAAGGAATGCTGGTTGAATCTTGTATATTATCTAATGTCTCGACCTTCAAGGTCGTACTATACTATTGACAAGAAAGTCTGGTATGATAAAGAGGAAAAATGGGATCCCATAAAACCTTTCTGACTGGCTTGAAGAAGGTTGTTCAGTTGACTTCCAATGAAGTTGGTAGGATCTGTAATGTTCCATAGTCTATACACTGTAACCATTTGGGTCGAGTAATTTTTGTTCATCATTTGTCTTGTCAATCGTGGAGAGTTGAATATTTTGTTTAGAGTTCATTTTATTCCACTCATTCTCTACACGGAAGAAAGCCCACTGGAAACGACGGAAGATCTCAAGCGCGGTTATTGCAAACACTGTGAGATAATTGTGTCGGAGATGGGAAGAAAGCTTGTATGTCCACGTGCACCGCAGGATGAGGTTGGTTCCAATTACCCAAAAGTAGACCTGCAAGTTCCCAATGGTCAGAGAACTACACCCTCAATACTTTATGATAAGAAATTTATCAGAAATGCCAACTTAGAGGCTATCAAGATCTTCATCTATGGAGGGTATTGTAATGTTGGTTAAAATTATCAAGAAAATCTAACATCAATTCCAGCTTCAATCAGATTTATGAAAATAAAGGGACCACCAATAGAATCATCGAATTTTCCCTCAACTTTAGTCTAGAAAAAAAAAAAATGTCAATGTGTATTACACAAGAAACTGGTAAATTGACCAACCAGTAGAATGAACTTACAAAGTTATGGAAGCAGTAGTTATAAGCAAAAGGCATAAGCTTACCCATTTCCGCCCGTATAACCAGTATGATAATGCATTTGGTCTGCTGAACTTGAAAATCCGAGTGAAGCAACTAGCAGAAAGAAGAAGTATATTTGAGTTAACAAGAGAACAATCTCAGAAAGACTCATCGAATAAAAGTAACAAGTGGTATGTGGCAGACTATTATAAATGTGTGATTAAAGTAAAAAACATGGGAATTGATTCATGCAATCGATTTTTGACACATCCCCTCCAAATCATCATTTTAACCATTACTGTGATTCACCCTTCCTCCTTTAACCCTTATTTCTATCTCCTATAGCCTCTTTGTAGCCAAGAAATCCCCCAGGGCAAACTGGCCAAGTTTTGAAACTCAGCGAACAATGAGCCTACCCTTTTATCCTTCTCCACTTAATTACCAGGTTTTGTGTTCATGGTAGGGAACGACCACGTGACGTGCGCCTAAACCACATATCACACTGGGCTCTGAACAAAGCCCTTGGGGTCCATCTCCTATAACTTTTTTGTCTCACCGATCCCTCACTATTTTCATTTTAAGTGGAATTTATGCTTAAATGGTGATTTAATTAAGAAACAAAAACACAGATCTGATACGATTTTGTTTACTTACAATTTCTTGTTTGTTTGCAAAAAGTAGCACATGCTTACTCCTGTCATACTCAATAACAAGCTGTAAAGTTCAACTCAATTTCAAAATTTTCATTCTCCTTTTTTCTCTTTTGAACATATTAGTGGTTCCATGTTAGCTTGTGTGCAACCCATCCAGTCCATCAACACAAACTGCCCATAATCCAGATAATCAAACCCACAAATGTTGGAGCAGATGGACTCGTACCGAGTGTCATAGCTGGGATTCGAACCTAGGATCTCTAGGTTGTTACTCCCATGCCTCGACCAATCAGGCATCCCCTTGGAGACAACATTTCATTTTCTTGTAATCTTATATTCTAGTATCTCTGTCAACCTTTTTATCAATAAGGTAGTACTTTTGTCATTTTTGTTTCAATATTTTGTGTGACTTAAGTGTTTACAATTCTTGATTTGATGAGCCTTCACCCCTTATTTGACTGTCTGAGTTTGTGAAATGTATATGCTCCTTTAAGAACTTTAGGATTTCAATGAAAAGAACAGAGATTTCAAGAAGGGTTTTTTTGTGTAGAACAGTGGAAGTAGATGAAAGATGCATCAAGAGAGATGGATTAAGGAAATAGATGGAAGGAGGCATCAAGAGAGAGAAAAAGTATTAGGACACAGTGGTAGAGTAGGAAAGTGCAGTGTACAAATCAAATTACACAAGATTCTATGCAAAATAGGGCAAACCACAAACATGAGAACTCAATATCCAATCTCTATGCAGTACTTTGCAAAGCTTAAGAGTAATATATGTTTTAATAGATTACCCAATCAAATTTCTAGGAGTATGTTTAATGAAGTAATAAACATGTAATTTAAAATGTGGGAAGGTAGAGGAGTTTGATTGGAAGGATGCTACATCAATAAAAGGTGGTACTTTGTCATATTTGTCATTTTAAAAACAAAGTCAGCATTTGAGATGCTAAAATATAAGGCATGTCAGTTGAAACAGTTGAAAGGCAGCAAAATCAAAGAAAAATATAGATAACCAAAATAAAGTGCGAGTCAGATGAGCAATAACTGGGTAAAAAACAACTAAAGCATTAGTGCCCGCATGCAATCCACAAAATTAGCTAAAGCTCCGAAGAATTAGCATGAAAAAGATGTCACTGACCTCAAGTCCCAATCTCTTGTCAGATCCCAATAGAATGAGTAGAGCGAGTTCACCACACCAGACAGAAGCCATAAAGGACGATAAATATTAACCCAGTTGTCAGGGAAGACGTGATATTTAAGGGCTGAGAGAAATATCACAGGTACTGCAGTCGAATATTTCAACGCTGAAATGAAATGTTAATGATTAGCACTATTAAGTATCGACCCAATGTTAAGCTGAAACCTGAACAAGTAAAAGCAAGTTGAAGAGAGAGAGCTTATGTATAAGACCACCCTTAACAAATGAAGAACTTGGAACATTACTACTTTTCGTAGGGTCAACATTGAAATGGAGTAACAGTGTAAATTATGTGAGACACTCCAGGATACTTCAGAGACGTTTTTCTTTTAGGGAGCAAAAGATGTAAGCATAGAACGAAACCAAGATGACAAAGAGCAGGGTAAGCAAAGCATTAAACTATTCATCATCTTTCACTTCATTCTCCCAACAGTTGCTGTTCACAATGAATCAGACTTCTTCCAAGTCTTCAGGCTTTAATCTTCAAATCAGCACTAAAACTTTCTACCACTATAAAAACCCTCAAAGCCAACCCGTTTCCAGAAAATTTCAGCCCACCAAATGAGCCTCAAAGCCAACCAGGTATTCTTAGTTCCACAGATAAATGAAGGCTAGTGATCTCTCTCCCCACTTTTCTTCATCAGCTCTTGGAGTTTTAATCATTGTTAAAAGCGACTAATATGCACTATCTATTCAGAGAGAAATTGTTCCTTTCAAAGTACAGCATAAAAAAAAAAAAATTAAGAGAAAATGCTGACTGGCATTTACCGACAAAGCAACTCACTCTTCCTTAGCAACAAAAAGACAAAAGACAAGACAGGAATTTACCATTCAACAGGGTAGTCTTCTCTCTAGTATCCTTATATTGCCGAAGACATTGAAACAGACGGAAAAGATAAGGCAATACAAGAACAATGGGAATTGCAACAGCATGACTTCCACAAACAGAATCGGCTTCAAACCATGCAATGGTAGCAACCTGCTTATGCCATTGGTTATCTTTCAGGTAATAGAGCAAGCATTCACAAAAAAACTCTACAAGTTAGCCAAATTCTAAAAGATTCTTTATTACAGCGGCAGCAAAAATATCAGAGCCTGGTTACCTACTCTTATATGTAAATATAGACATATATAAACTGAAAATTATTTGTAGAAAACACTGTCCTACCACTTTCTCAAACCCAGGGAAACAGCTCTCTCTTTCAATTATATAAATCCTTTCAAAGGGAGGATAATGCAGCTAAGTCTATACCTTTTACTTATCAAAATAATAATAGTAATTATTATAATCATAATTATGCACTAAATCTACAAACTGAGCAAGTTCCACTAATTTGACTGAGGAACAGAATGGAAGGATCAGTTTTGCATATATGTCAATCCAATTGTTCTTCTAGATTATTACGAGCCCTAAAAGAACCAATCATTTCTTGACTTGAGTGAACCATAACAAGAAGACAGTTGGTCACCTAGTCCATCAAAATTTTCTTAAACTTCAGACTAGAACATTGCACAGATACTGATCAAAAGCTGCATTTTTTTGTTGAAATATTAGTGCACTGATCATAACTTTTAAATGAATGGACAAGTGATGGGTGGACATAATTTTACAGCAAGTGATGATGCGAATCATACATCATAGCTGGAGCCTAGAAAGACAGTGATTCAACTAAATGAAACACTGTTTTTTCTTGTCAAAATAGTAGATTCCAACTCCCCATGAACCAATAGTAGTGTTTCCCCCTCAGTAACTTGAATGCCAAACTTCGTCTGAGGTGGAGGGTCTCTTCCACTAGACCAACCCTCTCTTGTTGATACCACTAAATGCAATTTGTATTATCACAAAAAAGAAAAATCTAGCAATGGCATGTCAGTTATCCTTCTTCTCACCAAAAGCATAGGACAGAGAGGAACTAACCTGGCGATGAACCATTCTACAAACTGAACGCTCCAAATCTGAGAATACCTGCACAAAAGTATGAAAATATTGGGCACTGCACACCAAGTGACAGAAGTTATGCAATAATACTCTCTATGAGAAGCTACAACAATAGGTATGACACAAGAAGGTGAAAGTTTGTACATCTACAAGGCTTTGATCACTTGCCTAACCTATTCAAGACAAATGTATATGAGATTGATTTGTCTGGATTCACAATTTTGGTTTATGCCCAAAGTGAAGCAGACAACTCATAAGAGCTTATAGTTCACCATCTAAAGGACAAACTAAATCTGGGACCAATCACTCTGGGAATGGATCATCAAATCGGCTTGTAACAAGGTAACTTAGTCTAATGTTTTTCTTCTGGCTCAATCGACAATAGACAAAACAAGGAGGTTCCAGGAGGATAAATTGCTTTAGGAAAGAATTTAAGATCAGTATATCAACCACATTAATGGTATGGGTAGATAATAAAGAATCACTTTAATCTCAGAAGACAAGAGGAGGATGAACAAAGATGACAGAAAGTTAGAAAAGCTGGCAGCTTTTGAAAGGGTTAAAGGACCAAGTCTCAGAGCATTGACATGAGAAAACTTCATAGGTTCTTGCTTTACTTTTGGACTTATTGTGGTTCACTCAAGAGTCAACGAATTGAACCCAAACTAGCAGAACCTAAAGTTAGATCAGTTCTCTGTTTTCATGACACGAAATTGACCTGCTCAGGCGGTAACATCTTCTATAAGCAAATCCATCAAGATATTTCATGAGATATCAACTAACGATTTCGCCCATCCGCAACAATGATGGTACAACCTGACCAATGCATTAATATGATGATAAATCTGAAGTCATAAGTTTATGCAGCTTGGAATATGGTCCTATAGGTAGTAAAGCTAACTAACAATATCAAATGCAAAAGTACGAATTGAGAAAAATGAGGAAACATTTACGATTTTCCAGATATATTTTTCCACCAAGCTAGTAATGAACTAATCCTAAGAAAAGATGTGACATACTTCATCAAAAAAAAAAAAAATAGATGTGACAAACTAGTTTGTATCGAAAAGAAATGTGTACTAGAAAACAAAAAAAAAAGGTACTTAATCCTACTTGTGAAACAAAATTGTTTAGTTGAAAATATGAACTAAGCTATGCCACATTATACAAAAATATGCACACAAACTAATGAGTTATGTGTCCTCTTTTCTTTTGGGGCGAGAAGAAGAGGATGCATACCTTGGACATAGAAGTGAATATATCAGCCAGAAAGAAGTCAGCAAATGATATTGCCTGCATCCACACCAAAAAGAAACAATGCATGACATCAGACAAATAATAATATGGAACCCCTCTATCAAAATTAGCATGACATATTTCATTCTTGACATTAATTTCAGGAATCTTTGCAAGCATGATTGACATGATGATTAGAATTTTGAATGTGAGTGGTTAATCCTCTAAAAGGTGCTTCGTGATATTGCAAAACTAACATGGAAATGCTCTGAAGCAGTATATATACTTCGAGAAGTCCAACAAGAATCCACTTAAGGGGAGAAGGAATATTTTTCTGCCAAATCAAACCAGATCTATGTGGAATGATTGGCATTTGAAGACAATGAAACTCTATTTAAAAGATACCTAGTTCTGCTATATCAGCTATTGCTGAAGTACTCAATTACTTCAAAATACTAACTAAAATGCCAGTCACAGTTACATGGAAATTTGTAATAAATAATCACCCATGCTGATATTAATGGTTTCAATTGAAAGAAAGTGCCATACAATATAGAAATAAGCGAATTAAAAAGTTTTTTAGGAAAAATATAAAGAGCTTCATATCATAATGATTTTTAAAATTGATAGATCAACAGGGCAATTTTTATGGCTAAAAGTCAAAAGTATTTCTCAAAGTAGCAATTAGATTAACAGAAACATACCTGGAATGGGAAAACTATCCGCCAAACAGTCCTTAAAAAAAAGTAGCGAGATGACAAATAGAATATATCAAATGGAAAAATCAGAGCCATGGCAAAAGCAGCATATAAGAGCACCTGCAATGACATAAGATTCATTACATTAGTAGAAAAGAAGCATCACATTTACAGGACTTCTGTGGTACCTGCCAATTAAATGGAGTGATTACACTAAAGATAAGCAAGACTTTGCTACAATAGTTGCCCCTAAAACCAGAAGCATTTGGCACAGCTTTCAAAATAGAAGTGTGGAAATATAAATTCTGATGCCAAATTTTCTGGTTAAGAGGAGAATTAGAAGTTTTGAATCCTTAAAAGGATAATACTTCTGATTCAATGCAACTGCAAGACTTGCGCATTTTGTATGACAGTATGGGCAAGCTGAAGAACTTGATTTGAACTCTTCCAAGCCCGAACAGAAGTTGGGCAATTATTATGAACCAAAAATGCTCCTCTTCCCTTTTAATAATTTGATCAGAAGCTTTTCCAGGAATACGACAATAATTCAGATTGAATATGACTTAAATTGGATAAAGAAAAATTGTTAACAATCAAATGGGAAGGAAGCATCTATTACACTGGTTGAGATGCAGCTAACGAAACTTCTCCATGTGAGTAGAGATACAGATAGGCTGTCATGCTTGTCGGCACAATCATCGTCATCCAAGTAGCACACTGCATCATCAAGGGACTTCTAATTTATTTCTGTTTGTACAAGGAAAACAAAAATCTAACAGCCAGTTCAAGGAGAACTAAGGAAGCAAAAGTCATGCAATAGAGATTAGTTTCTCCTTCTACCTCTTTCCTTCAATCTGATTGGAATGAGGCAAACATATCGCAACACTCTCATCAAGTCACTTAGACTTCACGTACCATGGCTTATCAATGAAAGTGACATGATGCATCGCATAAAAACAGGCAGTTCTATTTAACACATGACATCTGATCTGATATTCAAATCTTACTGCAATATTTTTGAAAAGGCTGTACAATCTTCACTGACAAACAGGCTTATATTGCCAAGCCTTAATGCTCAAAGCTCCACAGTTAGCTATTGAGACAAAAGTAAGCTCAAATAATAGTTACCCATGCTTAAATATGTAGTGTAAATCCACATATTGCACTTTAAGTGAGCAAATGATGTTTCCCTAGAAAGTTTAACGAGCATATTATTGCAACAAATACATCAGCACAAAAGCATTTAAGTAAAATATGAGTTGGTTAATAGATGCATCAACATGCGAGACTATATAGGCTCATGACAAGTGTAAGCTACCTGAAAAGTTTAACGAGCATATTATTGCAACAAATGCATCAGCACAAAAGCATTTAAGTGAAATATGAGTTGGTTAATAGATGCATCAACTTGCAAGACTATATAAGCGCATGACAAGTGTAAGTTACCTTCCAAATCTCTCTGTGAGAGAGATGATTCTGATCAAGGTCAAAAATTTTAGCGTAGTTGACATTAGCCTGTGCAAAAACCCATAGGTTTATGCCCCAAAACCAAACCATCATGGTCTGCAGCACCAAAACCAAATAAATGCAAATAAGAGGAATGTTGCTGAAAGGACTACTGCATAACCTAGTATTATAATGATCTTCACTAACCATAAGGAGAAGAGGATTGTAATAGAGAAAAGCCTCATATAAGAATAGATCGCGAAGGTTTGCGCTCATTCTCATGACTGAATCCCAGCTGATCTGCAAATTAAAAGAAAATACTCCTTAAAGATAATACAAATATGTGAACCTAGTACATAACCGAAAAAAGTTGGCCTTACTAACCTTGCAACAACTGACACCCCAAATGAGGAACAGAAGTACCTGAACACAATAACATACATAGAATCATAAGTGAACATTTCATCTTCTTCAGAGAAGAATAAGAAAATAAATCAAAGAAAACAGCAACAACAACAAACAGAAAAGCAGGAAAAGAGGCCCCATGGGATGATTAAAGTTGAAGAAATTACAAAGGGAAGTAAACCAACATTTTTTGAGGATATATATATATATATATATATTATTAGTCAACTTACCACTCTTGGAATGACCTACATGAAAATCACACGATCATTTTTTATGGGCAACATTCCTAAGATACTGTCTCCAATGAGATAATACTGATGAGCCCCACTACTATGTCAAAGTAAGCTACTAAATTCTAGATAAAGTAATAGCTCATTTCTAGAAACAGAACAGCTTCAGGTGGGCAATGGTGCCATAATTCACTGTTTTGTCCAAAATCCTAATCTATTTTCCTTCTAAAGAAACAAAATGCTATCAGATGCAGGAACTTATGGAGAAAGCAAAAACCAAAGCATCATCCCAGTAGTGTTGGGAGGCACTCCAAAGTCCAGACTGGTTTGAGTTTCTCTATGAAAAGCCATACTTTGGCGACGGTGAGATCCTACTGAAAGTTGGTTATAGAATGTCTCAAATGTAGATTGGGCTTGTCCTGATTTGCTTTTGGCTAAAAAAGAACATACTCTCTCTTCTTTTTTGAGCTGGTAAACAGTTAAATTTCATAAAATCAAAAGGCCAAAGTCAGCCTTCTACAATAAGTATACCAAAAAGTAAAGAACCTCCAAAAAGATATGGTTCTCTACAAAAGACACCCAATTCTCTATACATCACAGAATACATGGGTGCACCAAAAATAAATAAGGGATCGGAGAGAACTCCTCAACTGGACAAAACTCATTTCTACCCCTTCAAAAGCCCTCATATTTCTCTCCATATGATCCACATTAAAGCTAGAGGAACAACATCCCATGCCCTGCTCTTTCCCCTGCTTCTTCCAGCTTTCCGGCAAAACAACAGGTGCTTCACAGTCCTTGGCATCACCCAAGACATACCAAACCAATTAAACATATCTCACCATAGTCTCGTGGCCAGACAACAATATAGCAGAAGATGACTCTCTCTTTCTCCCTGATATATTCCCTTGCGTCATTTTGCTTCCTAGTTTTCACTCTTCTCTTTTTTTCGTACTTTTATGAATTAATATTACTTTTTTGTACATCTATCCCAAAAAAATTATAACCAAGAAATCCCCGAGGGGCGCAAGGTTCCGAAACTTGGTGAATAACAGGCCCACCCTCTACCTTTTTTCAATTTAACTACCAGGCTGAAACAGAAATCATACACATGACATCATTTTTTATCTTTGTCAATGTTTGACACCATTCTGGAAATAATACGCAAGATTTAAATTTCAAATTCATCTAACTATTTGGATTGAAAGTTGATGTAATGTTTCCTCTACAATATAAGCTTAACTAGTACTTAATTATTTTCTACTATATATTATACAAAAGTCAAGCTGATATCTTAATGGTCTGATCAGGTGTTGTTGCATAAGATAGGCCAGAGAGAGTACAATTTATGAAGCAAACTTAATGCCATCAATTTTGTGGAAAATTGCATTTTAATAGGATGTTTTCTAGGTTAGTATTATTTTTCGTTATGTTGTTTAGCAATTATAAATAATTTGAATACAAATTTGTGCTACAAAGATATTGCTATTGCATGTTTTTCTTTTTCATCAGCTCCAGCATGGAAAATAATTTGTCAAGCTTTTGTCTTACTCATGTTAAAAATTGCAAATCCAGACATAGACTTTTCTAACTAGGAACGAATTAAATCCTAACTTCAAGTTCAAACTATGACAACAAATATCAAACATGAACCATAAAACTAGCTTTAGATCACTATTGACCTGTTTTTGACTTTGGCTAAGAATATATTGGACAACGCCAGGAAACACTAGTGACCTCTTGAAAAGCTGGAATTATGAGTGAAGAAGGGCAAAACATAAGAAGTGGTGGAGTATTATCCCAACTTGCATTTGGTGGACCATATGAAAGGAAAGGAACAATAGATGTTTTGAAAAAATAGGACTAGTTCTAGTCAAGTAGTTAAATTTAATTGTATTTATAATTTACATTTTTGGTGCAAAGAATCTTCTGTAGAGGATTGCTGAATCCATTCAACAATTTTCGGAAGCCTAGTAATGTGCAAGGGCTCAAGCTTGTAAATATTGCTAACAGCATAGTCATTCTGCTGATGAATAAAAGTTACCATTCTCAAAAAAAAAAAAAAAAGGTAGCTTTAGATCAGTTTCAAACCATATTACAGATCTCGATAACTTAGGCCTGCTCCTGATCTTAAAATCATAAACATTGCATAAAGATCAAATGCTCATATACTGAAAGTCATAAAAGATCATACCTTAAATCTCCATAAAAGAACAGGAGATGGCATTATGGCCGCAGTGCTCAAAGGTGTAGTCACACCCTTCATTTCATTGACCTCTATGCTGTGCAATAGGGCTTCTACAGGACTCCCTCCAAGCTCAACCGTACCTAGCAGATTACAACTATTTACAGTCTATTTGACAACCACTGAACAAAACAGAGAGCAAGCATCATAGAGCTCATCAAAGGGAGAACTTCTCTTACCAATATCAGAAACAACCGCTCGACTTCCAGACCTTCGTAGATGTGGACTGTTAGCAGGAGCATCCACAAGACTCCCAAACATAGATGAATGGAAGCAGAGAATGAGTATGATAATTTAAGCAACTGGGATCACCTTGAAAGCTGCAATTACAATAAATATAGCACTTTAAGCACGCAAATAGGAAGACGCATACAGACAACAAGAACATAAAATAAATTCCAAAAAGGAAGGGGTGAAAGAGGACAGATGCAAGGGGATCAAAAGGTAAAACTCATCAATTTGTGAAGAAAATTCACCAGATCATATGGACTGGACTTGAAACCTATCCCCCACCCCCCAAAAAGAAGAAATCGACTTCTGAAAGCCAATGTCCATTAAGCACTTCTCCAAGGAAAGTAGAAGCACAAAGGTTTTCACCAGAATGACGAAACCCCAAGAAGTGAAAGCAAATGCATGTAAGGAGAATTTTCTGTCTCTTTATAAAAATAAAAAAAAAGAATTTTCTAAGTCCTGCTAGGGCCATATTGAATATCTAACACCAACAAAACCAACTATGCTTTCACCAAATGCAGAAGAATAAATGATGCTCTTCCCATTCCCAGTTTAGCGGGTTACATCTCTCGCAGTGTTCAAATTATGCCAGTACTTCGTAGTTTGTACCCAGATTAGCTGAGTATAGTCTTTTTCTGTCAAAGGACCATCTCAATGAATCATTTGCTTCCAGTTGTGATGCTCTCTTATCCAATATACACATCAAGTGCAGCAAACTGTCTATCTCCCAATCCTCGACATTTCACCTGAGTTTAGTGATCCAACTATTTTTTTGGAACTGTTTAGTGATCCAACTATTATCAACCCTCATTGAGCAATTGAGGCTTTTGGATTTATAGCCTCTTTGGATTGGCTTATTTTAGGTGCTTTTAAGCTAAAATAGTTTTTTAAGCACTTTTAAAGTGTTTGGATAAAATTAAAAAGTGCTTTTAAGCACTTGTTTTTGAGTCAAAATAACAAAAATAAGTCAAACGCCATAAGTTAGAAATCCTAACTTGTGGCTTGTGGCTTTTGGCTTTTGGCTTTTGGCTTTCGGCTTTTAAGCCAAAAGCAATAAGTCAATCCAAACAGGCCCTTAAACCTAAATTGAAGATCTCTTTCTGAGGTCTACGTCCATGTCAGTTGTCTTCTCCATGATCTTATAAATTGACCATCTCCTAGTTATAAATAGGAGTTTGCACGGGATTCTGGCACAAATTAAATTTTACCATAGACCATAGTGTTTGCCATTTAACGATTGAGCCTCTCCTGGTGCACCTAGAGTTTATTCTTTTAGAAAATAGAACACCTCTCCGAAGCATACCTTCTTCTTGACTACATATCCAAAGTCAGAGTCATTTAAATAGAGAACTCTTAAAGTGTAATCTGAATATCAAGTTATATTTAATTGGTTTAGAAACTGTAATAAGAGAATTGAAGCAAGAAGCCCAAATTCAGCAGTAGAAGAAGAGGAGTCACATTCTATACGAAAGGAGTTATTTCCTTTTTTTTAAAAAGGAATAAATAAATGACTTTTTAAAAACAAAAAAGAAAGGAAGAAAGACAATAGTGATGTGGCTTGGGAGTTGGACAATAGATATCAGAAAGTAGTGGTATTCTTGTCGCAAATGAGTTCATTTTTAACATATTAAAGGTATAAATGATATTCAGCCTATTAGGTTGGTTGGAAATGAATTAGAGGTAATTTTCTATAACAAGCATTTGATTGGTAATCTATCGTAGCAAGTAAAAGTATACTGATAATGTAAAGATCTTTTGAATCAATATAATATCAATATGTATGTGTGCCCTTTTCAAGTGGAAATGGCAAACATGGGGAAATGAAAGAAGAAAAGAAGGAATTTTTTTAATAGCCGTGGTATCCGGGCCAGCTTGCGCACACCTCGACTAATGAAAGAAGAAAAGAAGGATATATGAGCAACGTATGCTTACTAAATAAGCAATCAATGGATACACAGTTACATATTTGTACTGGTAGTGAACACATAACCCATTTGGATGTCAATGTATGCTTACTAAAATAGCAGTCAGGATACATATTTACACGGGAGTGCTTCCAAAACCATTTCCAAACATGGGTGCACAAAATAATGTATATCCTATACTAAGAATATGTCCAGTTAGCATACACATCTAGAGCCAGAAGCATGGATTCACAAACACCCACTGGCTCAAACTTGGATCCGCCCGGAGAAAGATGGATTTTTACCAATAAAATTTGATACAACTCCAATGATCATTTCATTTTTTTAAAAAACAAAACTTTAGGGACTACAATAATGTGTATTGCAAAAGTCATATTGACTGCCCTCAAATAACCGAACAAAAGATCAAATAATCAATTAACTATGTCTTTAGTTGAAATCAACAATATAATATGAATCCCCTATAGTCTGTGTCCTCCTTATTACTCCCATTGTGGCTGAACCTGACGTCAACCTAATGCACTCGCCCTCCTTTTCTTCTTATTTGATCAGTAAACAACAGTTCAATTAATTTCTAGCAGCAAGTAATGTTGGAAATTGAAATTCCTTCATCCGGGCATAATCGAAACTCTTTAGATCCAAACATCAAACGAACAAACAAACAAAACTCTCGAATCACCCAACAATTCAAAAACTCTACAGTAACAAAACAAAAAAAAAAACTAACAGACACAGGAAAGTGAGCATACCTGATGAAACAACAGATATGTAGCAGTGGATCTGATGAAAATCGATTCACATGCAAATGTGAATTGCTTTTGTTATACAGAAATCGGAGAAGAGAGAGAAGACGGAGAGCTCCGTTAGACAAGATCCGGATTGTGATACGAACACTTATATAGAAGTAAAGGGGAATTTGGATTTGCTTCTAAGGAAAATTATAGTTCTATAGCCTAGCAATTACAAATACTGAAATTCTATTACCAAAGCAACCCAAAATAGAGAGAAGGCCCAAAATAGTCCCTCATCTTTGGGTCAAGGTTTAAAGTCATCCTTGAGTTTTCACATGAAATAATAATAATCCCTCATATTTATAATATTGGCACACTTTTGGTCCTCCCCTAAACTTTTGCCTATTTTTTAACATTAATTTTGTTCATAATTTTATATAAGGAATGTCCCATCGTCTTTTTATATATTTCGTAGAAATAATAACTCTATGTGACAGAAGGTGAGAAAAAGAACACCTTGTTCTGCCTTCTCACAATCTCTCACATGGAGTTATTATTTCTACTAAATATATAAAATGACGATTAAACATTTCATACATAAATTATGAATAAAATCAATATTAAAAAATAGGCAAAATTTTGAAGGAGGACTAAAAGTGCACCAATATTACAAACATGAGGGACTATTAATGCTCCATGTGAAAACTTAAGGATGACTTTGAGTCTTAACCCAAAGACGAGGGACTATTTTGGGCCTTTTCTCCCCAAAATACTATATAGTAAAAGCAAAAAATGATTTTGGCGAATATCATATTATAACAATTGTAATGTGCTCGTCTCAATTTAGGTGACACTCTTTAATTTTGAAATTGAAATATATATATTTTTTTCAAACATCTTTTAAATATTTTAAATAATAAATTGTTGTGATTTATAATACTTTTTCATAGTTTTTAAATATATAAATTTTATTTCAAATTTACATACCTAAATTCACGATCAAACTTAAATTGTTGGACTCTCAAAATTCAAAATATATCACATAAATTAAGACATAGGGAGTTATTAAAAAAAATAAGCATTTTCAAATACTGAAATATTTTTAGCAAAGCAAATACTATGGTGTACCAGTTTTCCTAAAAATGGATAAAGATCAAACTATTTTTAAATTATGTGAAATTGAATAAAAATATCATTAATTAGTAGTTTAATTTTAATTTTCTTTGTTGCCAGTATTTTGATTTAAAAATATACTTGTTAATATTTTGGTCTAAAAATGCTAACAAAATGACCAAAATGTTCCTTAATATATATGGGTTTTGGTGCTTAATATATTTCACTGGATTGAAATAATTATTAATATATAACAAAAATGTTCATTTTGTTCTTAATATATTTTGGTTGATTGAAATGGTCGTTGTGTATAACAAAAGATATTCATTTTGGTTATTTACCCTAACCTAATAAATTTATGATAAAAAAGAGGTTTAATTTAACTATGATTCCTACGTTGCAAACAACCTAATAAATTTATGATTAAAAAAGAGGTTTAATTTAACTACGATTCCTACGTTGCAAACAAAGTTCGTCATTATTATCTTCTTTGTTAGTCGCTCTGAAACAGGTTTAGATTATCACTTGCAATATAAGAATTTGGTTCAGCTTCAAAGGCGGTGTTGTGAGGGACAAGGTAGCAATTTATTTTAGGGAAAAAATTGTATGCCCGTAGATCAATGAATCAGAGGGAGCAAACTACCACAGTGAATTCAATTGCATTCCATGTTTCAAAGAAATCGACCCTGTTCTTTCTATTAATAGGCTAGTTTGATGAAAGGTGTGAGCCTTTTTAGCCGTAGGCAGTTGAATTTGTATTTCCTTTCTACTTTTTAATTTGTCTAATTTACTTTCTTTTGAATCAATCATATTTTAACATTATCTCTGTAAGATTGTCTTCTTAGACTTTTCAAGTTGATTAACAAACTATTAAATTTAAAAGAATATTGTCTTAACTTTGAGTGTCTTCTAAAACGTAGCAATCACTATAATATTGATGATTCAAAACTATTTTTTTAATTAAAATTATTATATAAGTAAAAAACGGAGAAGGGTCTAAAATGCCCCTCAAGTATTTGAATTGGTATAAAACTATCCTCCATCCACTTACCGGCCCTAAAATACCCCTGACGTCCATTTTTATAATTTTAGAGAGTAGATGCCTAACATTTTTATAATTTTAAATTTACTATGAAATTCAAAATCAAGTCAATCATGTGAGCTTATAAATTAAGTAATTTCAAATTATTTTAACGGAAAAGGGCCTAAAATACCCTTAAACTATGAAATTCGGTACAATATTACCCTCCATCCACCTAATGAGTGTGATCCGTTAGACATAAGGGTATTTTTTTGCCGAAGGGTGGACGTCAGGGATATTTTAGAGCCGATAGATGGATGAAGGGTAATTTTGTACCAATTTAAATACTTGAGGGGCATTTTAGGCCCTTATCCGGTAAAAAAATAATACTCAATTTGGTATACTTAATCAAGTGAAAATTCTTAATTCTACTTTTAAATACTTCTAGAATAATATTGATACTTTGTGTAATAACTGATTCAATTGAAAAAAAATTTAAAACTATAATCAATAAGAATTTGCATAACATTCAAACATGTGTAGCGTTATGTAACATATAATAATTTTATATATATCTATTTGTGTCTTACCGTATATTACAAGAAATTTATATGATCAATTGAAAAAAACATAATAATAATCAAATTATAATTAAATATGTATTTTAAGAAATTACGAGAATAAATATATAAAAAATTATTAAATAAATATAATACATTTTTTAAAAATTTTGGCTTTAGGTCTCCTATTCTATTGAGTTCCTAATCTGATTATGATTTTTTCGTGAAATTGAAAAAGTTTATTGTCGTGGAAATTGTTTTTCTACTAATCATGGAGATTATAAAAAAAAATGTCAAACCATCCAAACAAATGAAAAAGAAGCTTACCTTTTTTTTATTCAAAAGAGTGTCAATAAGTTAATCTAATTTTTCGGATAGAAACAACAATTTTTTTAAAACTAAATTCTCATTTTAGCCTTAAAAAGTTCCTTTATTAACCAAAAAAGGAAAAACAATATAAAAACTTACCGAGTACGGAGAGATTGAACATTCCTTTGTTACAATGGGTTCAAATTCATTATCTATTAACATGATGCATGAACTATCGAACTTATCGATATAAATCATCAACTTAGTTGTGTTTATAATATGAATATACGGGTTAAATATCTCATTTCTAATTTTCCCAATAGGAAACCACGGTTCATGTACTAGTACGATCAATCCCTCTTCCCCAAGTATAATCAAACTCAATTGGTTCTAATGTATGATTGTCGGAAGATGGAGGAAATTAAATCGAGATCTTGATGAGTTTGAATATCAATTTGAAACTGAATTGTTTGGCATTTATAAATATAAAAAAGATGGGAAACTCACATATTAATAACTTCAATGATGGATCAATTTGCTTTTTGTTCACTCCAACTTAAACAATACAAAGCACACACCAACATGAAACCTTGTACTCGAACTGGATTCGAACTCATTTAAACAATACAAAACACACACCAAAGACAACATGAAACTCAAATTGAGAATTTTTTATTTTTTTTAAAAAAAGAACTACATATGCGTGCATGTGCAAAATTTTCTTAATACACCAAGCAAGAGGAGAATAAATTTCAAATGAAACTCACCCAAAAGTTCGAAAAAAAGTTTTTAAGATAGTAAAATGTTGAAACTACTCCTTTTGTCTAATATTAGATGGACACTTTCTATTTTATAAGGTAATTAAAAAATCATTAATAGATTGACTTTACTATTTTGCTCTTAGTTCATATTAATTAGCCTCTTGGAAAAATATCTATTAAATTTTCAAAATTTGTTTAAACGTCTAAAAACCATATTAATTATAGGGGTAAAATGAGAAAAAATTAATTAATTTTATTCTAATTTAGTAAGTGATCAAGTAATATAGTACAATATTTTTAATAAGATGTCCATCTAATATGGAACTGAATCCCTCTGGAACATTCCTCGTCTCTAGAGCTGTCAATATGGGCTGGCCCACCCCATCCGGGCTAAACCATACAGGCTTTGAAATTTGAGGGGCCAGGCCGGGCTAGCCTATTTTTTTGTGGGCCAAAAAATGGTCAGCCGGATTGTGCCGGGCCAGCCTACTTTTTTTAAAAGTATATTTTTTTTTAAATTTTTTTAATCAAATTATAATTAAAAAATATTATCAATAAATATCGACAAGAAAATATTACATGGTGTTAGTATTACTACTTGTTAATCAAATTCACAAATAAAATTATCTTTATAATATTTATTAAGTTTGATTTCAAGTAAAAACATAAATAATTAAATAGAAATATTTACTTAATTGTTTTCCAATGATCATAATAAAACACAAAATCTATAACAATATTTCATATGCTATGACTTACGTACATTTTCCCTAGAAATGTGTATTTAAATTTTAATATTTCAAACTTTAAATACATTTTGAGTTTGTACTCTTGTTATTTTTAATACTCTATTTTATTTTCATTATTCTTTTTTAATTGATTTTTATTTGGCCCACGGGCCAGCCATATCCATATTTTTCAAGCTTCACAAATCGACAGACTTATTCAGGGCGGACTAAAAAAATTCTTTTCTTAAATGGGCTCCAAAATTTTTAGCCCAACCCTATTAAATCACGGGTTAGGCAAGACCGGTCCAACGGACCTAGCCTATATTGACGGCTCTACTCGTCTCTGCTCAGGTGGTCAAGTGGGTTCATTTTTGCTTCTTGTCATTTTTATTTTTTTCTTCATAAGATGCCAAAATATTAATTTAGTTTAGTCCTGTTTGTCGTGCTGAATACTATTTAAATAAAAGTAACCAAAACAAAGCACTATAAGAAAATATGAGTTGTTTTGGTATTTTGCGTTATGATAATCAGTTACTTTACACTACTAAAAATAATTTTTTTTTACCGTAAATAGTATAAAAATAATTGTGTTATGTAATGTGATTTTCTCTCTCATTTTTTATCGAATCAGTTCACTAGAAAAATGCACAAAAACTTTGACCTAGTTTGACTTGGAACTGAGTTTAAGAAAAAAAATGAGACTTTTTAATCTTGTGGTTTTAAATTAAAGTTATGTCAAATGTATCAAAATGCCCTTTAATCTTGTGGCCTTAAACATGTCACGTGGAAAATTGAAGTTAAAGTGTTGCCAAAAAAAAAAAAGAGTCATTCTTTTTTAAACAGACTAAAAAGGAAACTAGGCCATTTTTTTTGAAACTGAGGGAGTAATAAACTTTACTAAAATAGTAAAAAGCTTTCATACAAAAACATTACTATTTTTTTCTCACCCGATTCAATCAAAATATTTATGAAAATAGCCACTAAACATTTTTCAATGAAAAATTTCAATGGAAAAATAGTGATTATTTTAGTAATGTTAATTTGTTCAACTTTGACTTATACTTAACGCATATAAAGAATTATGATTCAACTTTTCAGAAAATATCTTAATTACTTATATCATACTAACACCTTATACATTTAGAAAATATACTTCTTTTAAAAAGTACAAAGGACTACCTTTGTTAATCTATTGCGCAAAAAAAATGCATTTCAATCAAGATAGAATAGTAAAAATTTTAATGTCTTAACATTTAATTTTGTATTAATATTATATTGTATATTAGTCAGTAGTTTTATAATGATAAATGTATTATTTATGTAACTATATACTTTGAGATCTATAATGTTATAATGTATATTATTACAATACTATACTATAACTAAAAAAACTAATTGTAAGAGTAAAATGGAAAAAAATTACTTAATTGTATCTTTATTTTATTAATTAACAAATAATTTAGAACAACTAATTTTAATAATGTGGACAACTAATATGAACGAACGGAATAACTAATTAGCTAAATTTGACGATAGATTTTAAATGTCTTAGTAGATTTTCTTATTTCAATAGCAAGTATATTTAGGTCGTATTTATTTAATTTGGTAATAAAATCTTAAACATTTGGGTCACGCATTAAAACCAACATTCTCAATTTGAAATAATATTTCAAATTTAGACCCAGAAATTAATGTATTTGACTCCTCTTCATTTTTAATTATGTTTTTTTCTCCATAATTATTAATTACAATACAAAATTTTCTTTTAGAAATTGGATTGAAACTAGTGTTTTCCACTTAAAGAAAAAAAATTGAACTTCAACATAATGTGACCACGTTTCACTTGAAAAAAGATTCCAAATTAAAAATGGTTAATTTTTAGAAAATAATTAACCTAAATAATTATCCACTCATTTGTATAATATATATCGATTACTTACCGGAAAAATTATATAAATACACAATTTAAAATATCATAATTTCTAAAATTCCCTATTGTTTAAAAAAGGGAAACTTACATAAATATATTATATTAATTTTTTTTTACCATTTATAGCAATAACATTTTTTTTTCCACTTGATCACTTTTAATACATTTATAATACAGTTTTAATACATATTACAAAGAACAATTTATTATTCACATATAATACAAGTTTTATTGATGGATAATACATTTATCACACATTTTAATACACTTATAATACAATGCGTCAAATTCTTACCAAACAAGCATAATATATTTTTTAAAAACAGTTATAATACCTATTTATTGCATACATAATCCACTTTTAATACATATTGCAGATTTTTCTATGTATTACTATAAATGGTAATAAATAAAAAGAATCGTTAAAATCAGTAATTATTTATTAAAAAGTACCAATCCAAATAATTTTTCCTTTAAAAAAATTACGAAAATTCTCTTTCAGATACATCCCTAGTCCCTCTCGGATACATCCCTTCCATTAAATAATCTATCATTTGCTATGTATCGGACAGTCAAAACATGTATCCGAGAGGAATGACAAATCCAATTAATTTAAAGAAACTTCCGAGATATGAGGTAATTAATCTAAATTTGGTCGGGTATATATGTGAAGATCCAAAAGGCTGGGCTCTCACATAATTCAGAGGCCCACCATACACGGTTGGGCCTCTTTCCTCATACAAGCCCACATAAGCTAAGGTATGTCAGTTAAGTCGAGCGTTCTTCTTCTCTCCTATGTTGAGCTCGGAGCTGCAATGGCTTTGAGAAATCGCCAGCTATGGCAGCAAACGAAGATGATTTACAAAGTGACGATGGAGTACTATAGATTCTTCAGTTCGAAACCGAAAGTAGATTTGAGGAAGCTGAGGCCAATGATTCTGAAAAGGATTGAGGATCGGGCGAAAGATTATCCAGTAAAATCCATGGTTCCTGTTGCTGAAGGCGTCTTTAAGGCTCGAACAATACTCTACCATGGCGTTTCCGCATTAATGCAACGTTTCCCAACTTGGGCATGCAAGTAATTTCGTCTCCTTTTCCTTTTTTTTTTTGAAAAAATTAACAAGTTTTGGGCAGAGATTTGTGTTAAAGCTGTTATCTTTATTGAATTTAGATCTAAGGGTAGTTTTTTTTATGCGTAATTATGCGATTAAGAAATTACTCCATGAAGGTACGTTTCTGATACTATCCTTTTTGGTTGTCATGTTGCATTTTGGAGAGTAAATTTGACTAATTTTCAAAGCTAAACTAGATTACCTTGATTCGATATTTTAAAATGAAATTTTAGATATTCATAAACTATAAAGGAAAGTACTATCAATTGCAACTTTTTTCATATCAATATGATGAAAAATACATCTTAATATGTTAGTCAATCAAGGGAGTATCTGAGAATTCTATATCTGAGAAGATTTTTTTGATTGAAAAATTCATATTATATATATGATAAGAAATACAGTGAAGAAGAACAAACTCATTATCAGAGCTTATGTAAGCATTCTTTCTTAACGTAAATAAGAATCATTGAAAGTGAATTATCATACATAAGCATTAGGTGGTGGTTGAGCAATGCAACAACAATGTTTGCTCACATCACATCCACAACTTTCATAATGAAAATGATCTCTACAATAGGCCACACAGTCTTCACCAGTTGAACATTCCGATTTATCATACAAATGATTCTGTTTTTCAACCTCCAAAGATTTTACCATTTGGCTGAAATTACAAAAAACCAAGCAAACCAAAACAAGGAAAATCAATATACCCTTTGCCATCACAAGTTTGAAGCAAGTGTATGGGTATTTTTCCCTATGATAAAAGCTTAATGTTACACATGTATTTATACAATATGAAAAGATAGCAACATATACATTATTGAAGAATTTGTTGAAAGAATATTATTAGTATCTCAAAAATAATAAGAATTATACCTGCTATTAATTTTGGTCAAAAGAATTAAGTATATAATTAAGAATCTGTTGAATAATATTATTAGTATCTCAAAAATAGTAAGAATGATATCTGCTATTAATTTTGGTCAAAATAATTAATTATGTATTTATTAGCATTAATAACAACATTATCTGCTCTTATTTTTGGTCAAAATGTAACTGATTGCACGCTCGCCTTTAATGGGTTGGGTTTTGGAGATGTCATGGGTCCTCATGGGCATACATAATTTGTCTGCTTCTGAATGAAATAATTTGGTATAGCCAATTATGTATGAGATGCATTGAACATTATGTAGCTTTTTGAGTGTTTAGACACAACATGACATAGTTTCAGCTTATCGAGGACATGACCTTAGACATGAGGTAGTGGACCTTTTTTTTTCGCATTTATAATTCTTGCCATCTTGTTGTCTTGCGTTTACTCCGCTCTCTTCGTGCTGTCTTGCACTTACTCTTGTACTTATTTAAAGGCTGAAATTCCCCCTTTTTATTTATTAATGCCAAAGCCTGAAAATATTTGAAGCACCTCTTTGCTTCAACATCAATATATCAAATTCAAGCAGGTTACTTACCATACATCCCTACACATACTTTCACCATACAAACCTTAAGATATCTTCTTTAAAAAATAAACTCTTCGACAAAAGAACATATCTAACTAGTAAAATTGATTGACAAAACAGCGCAAGATTACATTAAACAGGTCTCAATGAACTAGAAATCAAATAGGGAACTTTATAGTAACAAAAGAAATCAAAGGACAAGAAACTACCGGAACAATACTACAACTACAAGTATGGGCGGATAGCAAGATAGCGCACTACTACCTACTAATTTTCTAGCCTAAAATCAATACAACAAGAAAAAGTGAAGGCACTTAGCAAAGTGTTGAGATGTCTACAACTGAAGATTTGGTTAAATCTGGGGCATGCCCATGTTTATCACATCTCTTTTTAGTAGAAGCTAGGGAAAACTTGACATGTCCGACTTGTTTCTTCATAATATTTATCTGAAAATATTAGCTTTGGAAATTGAGGCATTGTTGTTGAATATTGCTCTAATAAGGTCAAGAATGAGAATTTATTTAGCAGTTGGATCATCTGTTGTGTAAATGCTTTTATTTGATTTGGCTCTTTTTGGCATCTTTATGTGTGAATTCTAGTTATAAAAAGCCATCATCTGATACAATTGCATTTGGCACAATATTTTCTTCTTTCAATGGTAGTGAAAGAAAGGTGGTACCTGGCCGAGACTTTTTTCTAACCTCCAAAGGGTTATTTTGTTGTAGATACTGTCCAGAAGTATATATTGGTGAGAATGGTCATTTGATACAAACTTGTCATGGTTACCGACGGCGTGCTAAGAATCAGGCTCATGAGTGGATTAGAGGAAGCTTGAATGATATTCTAGTGCCAGTAGAGGCATTTCATTTGCGAACTATGTTTCAGAATATAATCAATCACCAAGAAAGATTTGATTATGATCGCATTCCAGCAGTTGTGGAACTGTGCTTGCAGGCAGGGGCTATTCCAAGTGAAGAAATTGTATGCGGAAGTAGTTTGCCCTCAAGTGTTCCTTTTCAAGCTGACTCTTTGTCTGACGATGATTTGATGTTGTTAGGAAGAGAAACCTTGAAGGCATGGGAAGCACTTAGATCTGGAGTTCAGAGGCTATTGTTAGTATATCCAGCAAAGGTCTGTGAACATTGCTCAGAAGTTCATATAGGACCTTCTGGACATAAGGCTCGTCTTTGTGGTGTATTTAAGTTTGAAAGTTGGCGAGGAAGTCACTTTTGGAAGAAGGCAGAAGTGGATCATTTGGTTCCTTCAAAAACAGTATGGTACCGCCGACCCCAGGATCCTCCATTACTTCTGAATGACGGGCGGAACTATTATGGGCATGCTCCCGCTGTTGTTGATCTGTGTACTAAGGCTGGAATTATTTCTCCTTCCAAGTACCATTGCATGATGAAACTTGAAGGTCTATCAGCCCCATCTCTGTGAAAGGAATGATGGGATCTTTTCCTGCTCTTATTAATGCAGTTTAACCAACAACCGGAAGGTGAGTCTAAATTGGGTAATTCTTCTGAAGCTGGACTGACTTTTGTTATTCAGGCAACCCTAAAACTTTAATGGATATAGAATGAAGATTGGGTGGGGTTATGTTGCGCTCAAAATCGTCTCTAACACCAAAATATTTCATGAAGACAGGAATATCTTGTTGATATTCACGGGAGATTTACTCGTATTATACTTGAGCAATTCTCATCAATGTAGCATTATATTTTGGTTGACTAGCCACTTAACTCCGTCTCTGGGTTCTTGAAGAACCAAATAGGGAAAATCAAAAGGAAGTACAATGATGCAGATGGAAGAGAAAATGCAGCAGAAAGTGTGATGATCTCAGGACTTAGTTTTTACTCTTGATGGTCAGGAACACCATTGCTCAGGCAATATAGTTCCCATTCCATAGATTATGCATCTTTCAGCATTTCTAGTTAAATATACATAATCTTTTTAAGAGTGAAAGCAGTTTTTTAGTTGATTGTCTCACAGCAACTGTTCTTCAAGATAACTATTATGTTCTCAGCGGATACTCCTATCTGCTTTAGTGGAGTGAAGTTGTAGCCTAACTAGGCTACGGAAAGTGTCATCCTGTGTTAGATTCATATACTTCCTGGATATATGTAACATGAGATTTGTCAGCAGGTGATTTGCAGTGAAATGGAAGTGGATCTCTGTTTGGAAGAAACTATCTTTACAGGTTGAATATGTCCTCCAAGTGTCCAACGGCTCACATACATTATTATTGTAAAGTTTAGAGTCATTTTGTAATAGATATTGTCTACCCAGTGTCGTGGCCTTTGAACTCTTGAGATGTTTTGATACATATAGTAACTTGAGGTTTTGTGCTGTTTTAGTTTTGAGTTGTCAAGTTAGATTGGCTGAACGTACTTTGGCAGCTCCTAGTCAAGCCACGTTTCGATACTTGTGAAAAAGAAAGTCCTATTGCTCAGTTCGCAGGAATTGCTTTCATCACTAATCAGTTCAGCTTGGCTAGTGGGCTCTCTGTCGTTGAGTGACAAATGGGAAATTTATCATCAGCTAAATCTGTAAGGACTAAGGTTATTTTTGTAACCCAAAGTTATCTGCGCTCTTGATGCCAATTGAAAAGTGTAACCACAATTAATTTAAAGATCTGTAAGGACTAAGGTTGTTTTTGTAACCCAAAGTTATCTGCGCTCTTGATGCCAATTGAAAAGTGTAACCACAATTAATTTAAAGATCTGTAAGGACTAAGGTTGTTTTTGTAACCCAAAGTTATCTGCGCTCTTGATGCCAATTGAAAAGTGTAACCACAATTAATTTAAAGATCTGTAAGGACTAAGGTTGTTTTTGTAACCCAAAGTTATCTGCGCTCTTGATGCCAATTGAAAAGTGTAACCACAATTAATTTAAAGATCTGTAAGGACTAAGGTTGTTTTTGTAACCCAAAGTTATCTGCGCTCTTGATGCCAATTGAAAAGTGTAACCACAATTAATTTAAAGATCTGTAAGGACTAAGGTTGTTTTTGTAACCCAAAGTTATCTGCGCTCTTGATGCCAATTGAAAAGTGTAACCACAATTAATTTAAAGATCTGTAAGGACTAAGGTTGTTTTTGTAACCCAAAGTTATCTGCGCTCTTGATGCCAATTGAAAAGTGTAACCACAATTAATTTAAAGATCTGTAAGGACTAAGGTTGTTTTTGTAACCCAAAGTTATCTGCGCTCTTGATGCCAATTGAAAAGTGTAACCACAATTAATTTAAAGATCTGTAAGGACTAAGGTTGTTTTTGTAAC
>JAJONR010003456.1:0-42124 GCA_029582245.1 Solanum etuberosum | reverse complement strand
TAAAATTCACATTAAGTCTAAGAAAGTTGAAAACTAGAAGAGGAAGGGATATACCTTTTAGGGAGCAGCCAACTGAGATAAACGAGCTAGAAAACCGAACTTCCACCTCCGAACTAAGACTTCGACGGACCCCGGTGAGTGTGCAAGAGCGTGAAACTGATATTCAAACTTGCTCCTCACTGTTTAGCCGTGACTCTTGCAGGCTCCCCCTAACTATCTCATTTTTTAGACCCTTTATAGACTGTTTTGTAAGTAAATTACCGCCAACTCTATATATCTTCTAAATTTTCTTCCTCACTTTTTCCAACCCTTTTTTTTTTTATCTTTTTTCCCAACCCTAAACAATGAAGAAGAGGGGGGTATTTATAGAGGAATTTAGGGCTCGTTTTTTTGGGGGAAATCGGGAGGGAATTTGGAATGGATTTCAAAAAAAAATTGAAATCTGAATTCCTTGAGGATAAAACTGCCAGCTCGAATGAGTACGATTGCCGTACAATTCCTCAACGGAAAAATGGTGAGGGTCGCCTGATTTGAGCAAAGGACAACTGAGGCATCAAGATGCAAACACTTGGCTCGATCAAGAATATTCTTGTACGGGGAAAGGATAAGGGAGAGAGGAGACGCGGGTTGGGCTCGATTTCTCGCTGGGTTACAGCGTTGCTGGACTAGGTTCATCTCGCGAAGAAGAAGAACGATGTTGGGGTGGTGGGGTCGCGTTTGCTGCTTCTTGGGTTCTTTTGAGAATAGGAAAATGGGCCGGGTCGGGAGAATAGAATTGGGCTGGGAAATTTGGAATTGGGTTAAGAAGAAGATGGGCTGGTTGGAGTTGCTGAAAATTGTTGGGCTGTTGTGAAGCCTTGAATGAATGGCCCAATTTCTTGCAAAATGAGTTGAATGATAGGGTAAAAGAGGCTAAAATTGCAAATTCAAGAAGGCTAAGTGAATTATAATTATAACCAATTGAAGTTAAAACTTAGCCAAATTGGATTTAAATGGTGAATTCGGCTAAAAGTTAAATAAGATGAATTAATAAGGAATTAATTAATGAGTTTCTCAATCTTAACGAGATAAAATAATTTAATTAAATATAACGATGGCTAAACTAACCCCGCAACAATTGTAATTTGAACTAAAGTAAAGTAATAAAATATTTAACTAAAAAATGTAAAATCTTTTGAGATGATTTTGAAATATTTATAAAACATACTAATTATGTGCATAGTTGCATAAAGCATATTTATTATTCAAAAATTATAAAATTGATAAGGTTATTTTAAAAACTTTAAAATCATCTTGAATTTTGTAAAGTAATTTCAAATCGTTGGAAATAAAAGAAGCTCAAAAAAAATAATTCTGTCGGGGAGGGTCAAAATTGGGTGTCAACAAGGAGAAAACACAATATTGTGAGATCATATTGATCACTGGTATGCCATCAATATTAATTGTGTTAAAATTTGTGATAATCTTGCAGATTTATAAACTAAGGCCTTATCAAGAGTCTGAAGCACATCGAGGAGGATGAAATTGAAGCTAAAAAATTCTAAGTCATATATGAGGAAATTCAACCTGGGGACTAGGGATCCTATAACCAGGTTCAATGGGAAGAACGAATCATATGATGATTTGTTGTGAAATGCACTATTATAAGTTTCGTTCAATCCATATGATGTGAGTGTATTTATCCTATAATGATTTGTGGAGGTTGAGTCTTTGAACTCTTAATGAAAGTTTGTATCTCGTATGAATGGAGTGTCAAATTATAGGAGCACCCTTGACAGATTTCACCTATGTGAGTGTGAAAGTAGGTCGCTTTCTATGAGAATGGGCTTGTTCTAAAAAACACTCATGAAACTGGGATAGCACAAGACCGTAATGTGCTGGCTATTAAAGCTTATGTCAACACCTTGACTATTGTGTGTAAGCAATAATATTTTATTTCCCTTAAGCAGTCATAGTTTAAGTCTGACACCACTACTGACTCTGGAATAAAGGTTATTGTTTTACTAAGTGAAGGTTCAATGCATAGCACACCTTCATTATGCATAATAGTCTACCTTCAACTGAGTTGTGAAGAACTCTCTTATCTTAATATTAAAATGAGTGGGGGATTGTTGGTGTAACATTTTAATATTAATAAAAATATATTATATGTCACATTATATATCATGTTATGTCTATTGGTGGACATTACATTTGTGTCTCTTTACTCTCATCAATGGTGGAAGAAAGTGATCATTAGTTTTTAGTAACTTATGTAACCACCAACTCTTCATTTCACCCATTATTATATCTTTATGTCTTGTAACTTATGTAACATTTGGGCCATTCATTTGGCAAATTTACTACCCACTATCTTCATATTCATTGCAAGGAAGAATTCATCACCTATAAATAGTGTGGTCTTCCTTTGTGTTGTGATAGAAGAAAAAACAAGAGAAGTACAAGAAAATATACAGTGAAAAAGATGAGTAGTATTTTATTGTGTTTATATTGAGTTAGTGTAGTGAAAGAGAGAGTTGAGACAAAGAAAATATTCTAAGTCTTCAACTATATTCACTATACAAATGAAAGTAATTATATGTTGAAGGAAGGTGTTTTTGTTGTGGAGCTTTGGACTCTTCAACTAATCCGGAGTTGTTTGAGTTGTACACGTTGTTGGGCTGTTGTATTCTGGAGGGGACAAGTCAAGAGTGATACTGCTGGATCAGTGTAGATTATGCCGCAGTGGGCTTAAATCTCCTTAAAGAGAGCGAGATATGTGTGCCTCAGCCTAAATATTTGTTTATTCATTTTAGTCATTTTATTTTCAACTGTAATTTATTGTATTTGTGGTCTATTACACCAACAATAGGTTTATGACATATGTAGTTGTGGAAAATTTCAACATGATGAAATTCCTTATAGTCATGCAATTGTTGATATTGAATACAATAACAAACATGATGAAAACTATTGTTCACCCTATTACAGTAATAAAGATTATCAAAATATTTATGCAATACCTATTGAACTGTTGCCATATGAAAGCACATGGGAGATTCCATCAGATGCTTTGGAAGAGATAGTGTCACCACCATATGCAAGAAGGCAACTAGGAAGACCACAAAAAAATGTCTGTAAGAAGGAATTTAACGAGGTGAAATTTAAGAGGTCGAAAGTTACTTGTAGTAAATATGCTACACTGAGACATAACTAGAAGACTTTCACCAAATTTCCACCTCAAAATTAACATTGTTAGGTTATTATTTTTTTAGTTAATTTCTTTTGCAGTTGAATATTTTATGATAATGTCAGTTTCCAGTATTGTTAGTGAATGGTGATAAATGGTTCTATTCGAACCCAGAAACATTAGCTTAATCGTTGATTGTATTTTTATACAAATTTATTCTTGTGTTGAAACATAAACTTAATCATTGTCAAAATGTTGGTTTTCTTTAGTAATATAAAACGATCTTTTTGGTGAAAAAATGATGTAAGAGTAGATTCATATATAGTAGTATATTTAAAAGGTATAAAATAGTAATAATTATTGGTAAAATGATGGTTATATAAATGGTATGTATGTATGTTTATATATTACATGGTTGCATATTTGGTGAAACTACGATGCAGTTATAATTGTGAAAATACTATGCATACTTGATGAAACCTACATGTTTTTTACCTAGATGAAAATAATGGTAAAAAGGTGATAGAAGGCTACAATTAATGATATGATTTGATTGAATAAAAAATTAAGAGAGAGAAAATCAATATATAGAAAAACAAAGTAACGTAGAAGAGTAAAGTTGTGGTTGAAAAGTCAAAAAAAAAAAGTAAACAATAATTATCAATCTCATAAAATTAGCACATAACCCCCCTTAAAAAGGAAATAGATACGGATACCAAATATATTTTAAAAAAATAAAAAATTAAATATTTTGTTATGTTTGTAATTAAAAACTTAGTTTTGTAAATAAAAAGGAGTGTATACATATATTGTTAATTAAAGTCTTAAATAGTATATTCTTGTAATTTTCTCAAACATTTTCGTTCGTACCAAACACACCCTTAATTTTCACATTGATTCCTCAATTACCTTTGGCTGATGATGATATTGAATCCTCCCTTCGAACAGCATCAAATAATGCGCAGGGCTTATCAAATGAATTTTCTATTAATGACATGACTGATTGTAGCATATTTTTGGGAGATTATGCTGCAAGATATCTTGAATCGGCACTTGAGAAATATAATGATGGTCAGTCCAAAGATATTATAATCAAACAAATTAAAGAAGCCCAACACTCTATCAAAGCTTGTCAAGAATCACCTGAAGCAAAGATTATGCTCACTCAAGAACTAGTTGATCTTCAATTACTCGTCAACAAAATTAAGGAACAAGTGAGGTATGTATAATTGGGAGCATATATACATTCCAATATAAAATATTACATCAACGTTATAGTTATATTTTTACATTACACCCATATAGGACGAATGTGTCCATTTGCTCAATTTTATACAAGTTTAAGTGTCTACTTGTACACACCCAAAGTTAAAGGTCATAGTTGCCAACTAACGCCAAGTCAAGAGTCATGTTTATGCATTATGCCTAAAATATAATTGAAAGTATATTTCTCTTCCTTAATTAACTCAAAACAGTTACTATCATTTTCTCTCACGTTGTTAATTGTCTCTCAAAACATATTTTTTTCTTCTCAATCTTCGTCTTTGTTTTCTCAAAACAGATTTCGTTTTTTTTCTCAATCGTTTCTGTCAATTTTTTATTTTTTTTGGTTCGTAGCCTTTTGTATGCTCATGAAAGGTGAAAGTTTCTTATCGATATTGATAAAACATGGTGGTAGATGAGATTGTTCAGGTTAGTATTTTATATTAAATATTGTGGATTGTCGTGTGATACTCCAATTTGAAAAAAGAGGTATATTAATTCGAATGTATTTTTGCACAGTCTATATATAAAAATGTATCATATCAATTTCATACAAATTTAATGTCATCTATAAACACAAATTACATCAATATGTCATATTTACACAAATTTTAGTTTACATTAACAATAAACATCAATATACCAAAATTATACAGTTTTCATGTCAACACAAAAATCAGTGCCAATACATAAGTAACCAAATTCGTAACAAAATCATGCAAATTTCATATCGTGGTATGCATAGAAGATTAAATGAAATAAAAATTGAAAAATAAATTTATTAAAAATACCTTCTCAATAGGTTTGACTTTTTTAGACTTGAAATTTTTTGAATCCTCTTTCAATATTGAACTAGCTCTTTTTTCGAGGGTTTCGTAGACTCTCCCTTGTTTTTCTTACAAAATCGAAATCAGAGTCTGAATAATTAGAAGACGAAATGGGGGTGGAGATGGGGTGGCGTGTGTTAAGAAATTGATAATTGTAAATTAAGAAAATACTTGAATATTGCCATTGATAATTACCAATTGCACGCTTGATTCTCTCTCATTAATTAACCTTTGTTTCTCTCACATATTGATTATAATAATATTATATAATTACTTAATAAATTAAAATTAATTAATTAATATATTAATACTAATATGTTAATACATATATTTAAAACTTTAGTAGTAGTAATTAAAAAAATAGATTTAAAAGCAGTAAGATTAATCCTTAAATAGATGTGTGGGGTGATTTGTGCCAACAAATGGGTTATAACTCGTATTAAGTTTTAACTTCTTTATCTATTTTTATAATTTAATATATCAAACAATATTTTTTAATTATGAATATATAATATATCAAACGAAAAGAGGGATTTGCTCATGTGATAATTAACACCCTCTACATCTAATCTTAAGGTCGTGGATTTGAGTTAAAGAATCATATATATATATATATATATGAATCATAGAAAAAAACTATTAATGATAGTACGTATTCCAAAATTTTAATAAATTAAAGATAGTTTAGTGAAAATATTTTTACTTTCCAACTGTGAAATAAATTTTTCAAAAAGTTGCCTAAGACCAAAACCATCATCTCATATTAACCGAAGGGAGTATTGCAGCAACAAAAAGATCGTCATAAATGAACGTGTTCAATGACAAAATACATTGCACTTATATTGTATGCAACCAATACATTCAACATTATAATTTGTAACAGAAAAAAAGTGATTTATAAGCTTGGATTAGATATAGTTTTATCATTAAATACCGCACTTATTGAAACAGCCCAATTAATATAGATATAACATCTCTAACCACTAAAAAAAAATCATATATATAAACATAAACTTCTTACAATCTAACAAAGAGAAAAAAAAAGAAAAAGAGAATCACAAAATAATGGCAGTATCTCTATTTGGTACAACTTCCATGGTGACATTCATTTCACTATTAATTTTCTCATTCATTCCTAAATTACCCTTGGCTAACGATGATATCGTGTCCTCTCTTCAATCGGCGATAGGTAGTATCGGAGGTATAAAACAATATTTAGCAATTGAGGAGGTCATGTATTGTGAATTTAGATTTGGCGATGCCGAAAGTAATCTTAAACTGGCAATTACGAAATACCAAAAAGGTCAATTCAAAGATGTTATCAAACAAATTGATGAAGCCCTAAAAAGTATTAAAAGTTGTCAAGATACATCTGATGCACAGTCTTATATTGCCAGAAGTGTAGCACAAGATATGGATAATGTTGTATTACTTATCAACAAAATTAAGAAACAAGTATTGGGATCAGCTTTGAGCCCACAAATATATCATTGATTCACTATATACGTATTGGAATTTGGAAATGCTTGTACCAAATTTTATATGCGGATATATTTTTAAGCTTCGTATGCATGAAACTTTTAAGATTTATGATTAATAGCATATACTTTGTAAAGGATCACTCTAATTAATTTATTGGGTAATGCTAAATGGCCAGAAATTTAAAAAGTCTATAATATCCTTTTTATTTAAATATAAATTGATTTTTTTTTCTATTTTTTAATTAAAAGTTCAAAAAGGTAAAATAACATATTTATTTTACCATTCTGGTCAAATTCTGGCCAAAAAAGAATTTTTTCTAATTTATTTATATAATCATAAAAGATCAAAGATTCTACTCAAATGTTGATCAATTTTGACCTTTTAAAAACAGATTACACAAGGGACATACTTGTCATTTTTAATTTTCAAAATATTAATTAAGAGTTTTGAAACTAATTAAAACTTTGATTATGACAATACGTCTAATTTTCGAGACTGACTAAATTTCGGAAGCTTCATCAATTACAAAAATTTTGAATTTTTTTATTGTTTTCGGATACATTTCTTGGTTGTTCGATATAATGCAAATGATACGTTACTTAATGGAAGGGATGTATCCGAGAGGAGATAGAGATATATCAGAGTGTGGATTTTTGTAATTTTTTAAATGGCAGGGAATATAAAACGAAGAAAGTATTAAAACGATAAGTTTTGCTCTTTGTGGTCTCTGTGTCACTCTCTTCATAATGTTATTATTATTTCTTTGACTTTCTTTGTTTGTTTTTACTCTTTTTTTTGTGATCCCATCTCAGCTTACATTTTTTTTGGTTTACCTCACCTTACTTTATCAAGAAAATTAGTAGTACTTTCACTTTCACTCACTTTTTCAATATTATTCAAATCTTTAATCTAATCGATTGATGTTAGAAATGTTTAATCACTATAGCTAATCTATTTATATTAAGGCAATTTTGACATACTGAACGATTTAAAATACATAATCAACATATGAAAATAGCAAAATCCTATTACAACAATAAAATATAGGTCACATGCACAACATATGAAAAATAGCAAGGTCGTTACGGGCTTACGAGTTACGACACCAAAATATAAGCCACATGCAAACTAAATTTAATACCGGCCAAAAATAATGTTGCATTTAATTATATATCAGTTGTAACCAAAATTATTTCCCCCCCTCCTATGTACTTCAATTAGGAGACACATTTTATAACGTAAAAAGTTATTAATATATCTATAAGCTAAGGTTAGATGAATATGTATTATTAAATGTCGCATTTATTCAAGCTCTTATCAATAAATATAGACAAGAATTAAATACAAATTCTAATGAATGCATGCAATTAATTATGACTACATGCTATAAAAGAAAGTACTAATAGAAATTAATAAACTCTTGATATATCAAATCAAATCTAACAAAAATAATGGAACGTACGTACCACAAATTCCCTAATATGCATTTTGCTAATAGTAGTATTTATTCCTGAAATATGTTTGGGTGATGAATATGATCTTGAAAAAACTCTTCGATTGGCAGATGAAGTAGCTCATAAGCCTGTATTTCCAGAAGATTACGTAGAGTGTGCCATTGCCTTGTTGTCTCAAGTTTCTGCAGATATTAAATTGGCAATTAAAAAATATCATGAAGGTCAAATTAAACAAGTTATTAATCAGATTGATGATGCCTTAAATGAGATTAAAAGTTGTTCAGATTTTTTAATTGATACTCCATACATGTTTGGAGGTCCAGAAGATATTGCCCAACTTCTTAACAAAAGTAAGAAAGAAGCTTTCTCAATATTAATAAGAACAAGCAAAGGATTGGGACCTGCCTTGAGCCCAGCCTACCTAGCTAGCTCGTTAACTTAATATTTTTCTTCTTTTTATTATTAACGAAGTATTATCGTTAAATAAAAATAAATCAATTTATTAACTTGCGTACATATATATGGGAGCTACGCATACACATATGTTGAATCACGCTATTCATGCGAGTTCTTTATAATTTGTTGCGTTAATTATTAGTGTTTCCTGATTTAGGAGAAATGTTTTAATAGAGAAAAAAGTGAAATGAAGAATAATATTCGTCTTATTTCTAGATTTTGAAATATGCTGGAATATAATTTAACTTAGTTCTTTGTTTCATTACATAAGGTTAGTTAAATTTTATTTTTCCCTAATTGAATTGAATTTGATGCTACTACATCAATTAACTCTTTTAAGACATGCATTAATTTAGTAAGACTAATCAAAAGGAGGAATGTCTACTGTCGAGGTTTCCGTTCATAAACTTTTTTTGATTGAGTATTCAAATACTAAATTAGTACATGTAAAATATATACGCAAAGGTCTGTCAAGACTCGAGAGTTTCAAAATTGCTTTTTTCTCCCTTCATTTTTAAAGCAAGTTTGGACTGACTTATTTTAAGTGTTTTAAAGCTAAAATAACTTTTAAATATTTTTAAAGTGTTTGGGTAATTTTAGAAAATGCTTATAAACACTTAATTTTAAGCTTAAATGATAAAAATAAGTCAAAAATCATAAGTTAGATATAAATTAGGAAAAATCCTTTTGGCCAGAAAATTTGGCCAGAATGGTAAAATAACATATTTCACACTATTTTATTTTACCTTTTTGAACATTTTTACCCTTTTAACTTTAATACCTTTTAATTAAAAAATGAAAAAAAGATCAGTTTATTTTAAAATAAAAAGAATATTATAGAATTTTTTTAATTTTCTGACCAAATTTTCTGGCCATTTAGCATTACCCTACACATTATAAGCCAAAGAGCCAATTCAAATAGACTCTTCGTTTCAAGTCAACTAACCAAATTCGAAAATTAAAAAGAGGTGGTGTAAAAATTACTGAAACGGATTTGAGTTGATGTGCTACATGTGTCATAGGCTGAAGCAAACGGAGCTTCACGCATTGCATGACAACAGAAAAAAATTTAATCTTAATCCGATTCAATAAACAAACTATGCTTGTAGTACTTTTTTATGCTTATAATTAATTAAGTACAAAAAATGTTTAATTATTAGTAATAACTTTTTGTATGTAACGCATGTGTTGTTTTGACGATGTATAAAACTAATCACCTGTTGTTATTGAGACATGGGTCAAAACCCAGTACCAAACATTCAACAAGTTGAAAAAATTAAACACTTGTTTTATTATAAAACCAAGACCGCCTCTGTTTTTTCCTAAAGCGGTGTTACTCTATTCTCCATTATCAAATCCAGAGGTACACCAATATATTATTCAATTCAATAAAAAAACGCATATTACCAATTCTTTTCCCAAAAAAAGAATCATTTGAATAATCCATCTTTTTTTTTTCTTTCTGAAAACCTTAGTATACAACTTTTTCAGTGCAAGGGTACACTGTCTAATAGCTGTTTTTTTCTTGCCCACTGTCTTCAAAACCATCACCTTGATGATCATAGACAACTATATATAAACACCCTTAATCACCATCACCTTAAAATACATAAGCTTAAATCAATTTTCTGCTAAAAATCACCATAATTTTGTTAAGAATTTAGAAATGGAGGGTAACAATGCAATCGGTTCCACGGCTCAGTCAGCTTCAGTTCCAGCGAGTTCACCGTGTGGAGTTGGAACTCTGGGTAGGCACTTGGCTCGTCGGCTAGTACAAATCGGCGTGAAGGATGTGTTTTCGGTTCCCGGCGACTTCAACTTGACGTTGCTGGATCATCTGATTGCGGAGCCGGAGCTGAATTTGATCGGCTGCTGTAACGAACTAAACGCTGGGTACGCCGCGGACGGGTACGCACGTGCGAAAGGGGTGGGAGCATGTGTAGTGACATTCACTGTAGGAGGGCTGAGTGTGCTTAATGCTATTGCTGGGGCATACAGTGAGAATTTGCCTGTGATTTGTATTGTTGGAGGGCCGAATTCGAATGACTATGGTACCAACAGAATTTTGCATCATACTATTGGCCTACCAGATTTTAGCCAGGAACTTAGATGCTTTCAAACTGTTACTTGTTCTCAGGTAATTCATGTATTTGATCTTTTTACTACTGTATCTTGTGCTGCAATTCTGAGCTTTATTTAGACAATTGCTCTGACTTCATTCATCACATATATTGTGTACTTAATTGTTGATTAGAGAATTACTACGAGTTTAGTTCTTCTATATTGATTTAGGTTATTGTGTTGGACTAAATTGTTGAACTTATGCATTGTTATGTTAATGTATTTGGAGATGTTCAATGAAAGTGATCAAGTTGGAATAATGTAACAGGCAGTGGTGAATAACTTGGATGATGCACATAAATTGATTGATACTGCAATTTCAACTGCTCTAAAGGAGAGCAAGCCAGTTTACATTAGCATAGGTTGCAATTTGCCTGGGATCGCTCACCCCACATTTGCTAGAGAACCTGTTCCTTTCTATCTTGCTCCAAAGTATGTTCTTCCCTGTTCCTTTATTTACGTATATTTTCCATTTCCCGAATCCACCATGATTCATTTAACCATTTTAGTGGAAGGATCTATGGTACATTAGGCTTTTGTCTTAAGAGGGAAATGCATTTGCAAATTGCAGGGTCAGCAATCAACTAGGATTAGAAGCAGCTGTTGAAGCAGCAGCAGAGTTCTTGAACAAGTCTGTGAAACCGGTTATTGTGGGAGGTCCCAAAGTAAGAGTGGCAAAAGCACAAAAGGCCTTTGTGGAACTTGCTGATGCCTGTGGCTATCCGTTGGCAGTAATGCCATCGGGCAAGGGACTGGTGCCAGAGCACCACCCTAGTTTCATTGGGACATACTGGGGAGCAGTGAGTTCTAGTTTTTGTGGGGAGATTGTTGAATCTGCGGATGCTTATGTCTTTGTTGGCCCCATATTCAATGACTACAGCTCTGTTGGATACTCATTGCTGATTAAAAAGGAGAAGTTGATTGTTGTTGAACCTAATCGTGTGACTATTGGAAATGGCCCCTCCTTTGGTTGGGTTTTCATGACTGATTTCTTGAGTGCATTGGCCAAAAAGCTGAGGAAGAATACCACTGCTTTGGAAAATCACCATCGTATTTATGTCCCTCCGGGTGTTGCCTTAAAACGTGAGAAGGATGAACTTCTTCGAGTCAATATACTCTTCAAGCACATTCAGGTAAATATGATTTGTGATTAACAAAGAACACATTATAAAAAAAGAATTGAGAATTACATGATGAATTAACAGTATAAGAGATTTCATGACACTAAATACAACAGAACTAAAAAAAGGAATTCTTACGTTCCCCTGGATGTTTTGATTTTTTCACTTTGCTTTTTTTCATTCACAGGAAATGCTAAGCAGTAACACTGCTGTGATTGCAGAGACCGGGGACTCATGGTTCAATTGTCAGAAGCTAAATCTTCCTGAAAATTGCGGGTAATCTCGACTCTAACTTTATTCTAAACCCTGCCTATGAGGAGTAGAATCGAAAAGTATTAATGGAAGAACAAGACAACTTGACAACATATCAATCTCAATAACAGTTCATGAAGTCTGATTGTACCTATGTCAAGATAAAGTTCTATTCAAATACTTGCAGGTTTGAATTCCAGATGCAGTATGGATCCATTGGCTGGTCAGTCGGTGCCACTCTCGGTTATGCTCAGGCTGCTAAAGATAAACGTATCATTGCTTGCATTGGTGATGGAAGCTTCCAGGTCAGTTGCTCATATTGGTTGTGAACTTATGATCACTCTCAACTGTTCTCATTTTTTGTTGCTCAAGAGTCATTAGCATAGTAGTTTTTTCTTAAAGTGAATTATGAGAAACATAATTGTTAAAGGTACAACTCTTTTTGGCCACATAGGTGACTGCTCAAGATATATCAACCATGATAAGATGTGCACAAAAGAACATTATATTTCTCATCAACAATGGAGGTTATACCATTGAAGTAGAGATTCATGATGGCCCATATAACGTGATTAAGAATTGGGACTACACTGGTCTTGTGAATGCTATCCACAATGGTGAAGGCAAATGTTGGACTGCAAAGGTCAGTATTTATGAACACATTGTAACATCTTCTCCCACTATTCGATTCGAAAATTGTCAATGTGACATGCACCTATACAGAAATTGATGGGATATGTCTTCGCAGGTAAAGACGGAGGAGGACCTAACCGAGGCAATAGCAACAGCGACAAGCACACACAAGGACTCCTTGTGTTTCATTGAAATCTTTGTGCACAAGGATGATACTAGCAAAGAGCTTTTGGAATGGGGATCGCGTGTTTCTGCAGCTAATAGCCGTCCTCCTAATCCTCAGTAGCGATCTATCGTTGTCCAAAATAAGATACCAGGAAAAGGCTTAAGAATTTGAATGTTTTCCCTTAGTTATAGTTATGTCCTGCTTTTGTAGTCTATAACTTAGAAGTGTCATCGTCCGTAAAATGTACCAAATGTCTCTATTATGAATAATAATATTGTTGATTACTTTTCATTTCTCACGTGGCTGCTACCTTTTATGTTCAAAATAGGTAACTATCCCAACCAAGCTTGTAATAAAATTGCCAGAAAATCATACGCTACATTGATGATTTTGGTACATATGCTGGGAACCACTTTACCATTATGGCCCTTGAAATTAAAGTACCTCTTTTTTTTTTCAACTTTAGAAATTAAGTAGCCAGATGAATGAAAAGTTGCTTTTCTATCATCCATCATTGCTGAATGGAAAGACACACATGAAACCCCACGGGGTCACTATATATGTCACAAGTTAATCGAACATAGATAAAACCTGCTGACACTGTTGCATTGCTTATAACCTATATAACTTTATTCGTAAAGATAAGATAATTATAGGTAAATTGATAAGAAATACTATTTGGTAAACCGATAAGAATAGTAATAATGGACATCCTATAATAGCTTAATCACACTAAAAAAACTAAGTTGTTAATGCATATAACTTAAATCTATTAGTTATATAATATGAATAATAATAAATGATGACATATGAGTCTTTGACCATCTAGAATGACTTCCTCACTTTATGTTGCTATATTTCCCTAATTATGTTTCCAATGCCATATGGGTAACGCCTCCTTGAGAGCTCCGACCTTTTTGTTCCTTTTACCACTCGAACCTAAAATTGGAACAAGTGAATGTACTAATTAGGTTTTATGAAAGGGACTTGTATAAGAATTGACATGTAAATGAGGCTAACAATTGGGAATTGAATGCATCCAAATGGTAACACAAATTTGATTGAAACAGATCAGTAGGAGGGCAGTACTGTGAGCTGCTTTTAATTGAATGCCTTTGCTGCCAATAGAACTGACAAGTATCTGTAGAGTAGCATTAACAATCTAGACTTTTATGAATATGACACTGATGATGTACCTAAGTTACAATCACTGCTTCTAGATCCTGTGTACTAACTGAAAATAGCCAAATCTTTGAAAAAACCCAACTTTCTTTTATCCCTATAATTTGATTCTTTGATAGCTACGACACCAAATATACATGACACCATTCTCGTAATTCGCATCTTGGTCTTTCTTTCCTTAATTCAAAGACTCTTCTTCCTCTTGCCCTTAGCTCTCTCTAAACTATTCATCTAGTCGTTTGGTTGGAGGGATTAGGTGGGTTATTCCGATTTAAAATTTGAGATTAAATTTATATTATCATATTTGATTGGAAGTATTAATCAAAATTGGTTAGGACTATAGTCTGGATTACTTATCTCATAGTATATAATATGAGATAAGTTATCAAGGTTATCGTCCTAGTTTTAATCGCAAGACTATAATTTTGGGATATCCCGGTTCCAAACAAAACACACCCTTGCCATGTTTTGTTTTCGTCTTCTTCTCTCGTGACCCCCTCCAAATTGAGATTATGAATCTTTTGATGAGGAGCTGATCATCCAATTAAGGCAAAATTACAAGAATAATAATTTTACAGAAGCTTCAAATAATACTAATAATTATAACATAAGAAATTCTGCATTACATCCACTCAACAAAGGTTTCAGCTCCTGAGAGAAGTGAAGAAGATTCTGAAAAGAAATGCTAGTCTTGAATCTTGATAATGCAGATGCAGTGGGTCAAGAAGCAGAAAAAAATGTAGCCTGCTCCTCTTCCCCTTGAATTCTTGAAGCACTAGAAATTAGTCCTGAGAAACCATCATTGGCAAATCCATATGAAAGGGTCTCAAGTTGTGTGCTTAATGGATCACTCATTAGAGGGAAGAAACTGGACTGAAGGGGTTCCCTGTGAGAAAACACCTGATTTTGACTTGAAACTGATGGGAAATGATTAACTGAAGTGGTGGTTAAGAAGCTGCCTTGATGATGATGATTACCAGAGGATATGATTGTGTCATCTTGTAAAGACTGGAAATTGAGAAAATGGCTATGTGGGTAGCTCTGGAAATCACTTAAAAATGGAATCTTGAAATTATCAGATGATGAAAACAAGTTAAAATTCTGAATTGGGATGTCATAATTCACCTCTTGCTGGTTGTCTTGAACTCCACATTCAGAATTTGAAACACCTCTGTTTTCTTGGCTAAAACTTGGACTCTGTTCTTGATCAAATGAATACTGCATTTTTTTGGGATTAAGTTTAGTACAGTGGAAATTATTAGGGAACTCACCAAGAGCATCAATTGCAGCTTTAGCTTCTTTAATCAGCCAATCAATAGCCTTACTTGGACGGTCATAGCCAAGCCTATCTTGCACATCATAGAACTGAATTGCAGTGTTTGGTGAAAGCCTAACTCGTCGATCCTTCGGACCTTTTGCAGTTGATACCTTGCTGTGCCTGTCTTTCCTTCCTGTGGCTCGAATAATTCGGCCTCCATGGCCTTCTATAACATCTGTTTTAGCTCTCTTTGGCTTCATTCTTCTTGTCCCTTTGTTCAATTCTTGTTCACATACTGTGAAATTAGCCCATTTTGCTGGCTTTTGGCAGAGTGACTGTGGCATCTGCTGGTTTTGGTAGTGATTTTGAAGGTTTCCAATGCCATTTTCTTGAAAAACTTCCTCTTCCTCCTCCTCTTCTTCTTCTGATCCATCTTCTTCATCTGATACTTGAAACTGATGATTCATTGGAGGATTCAGATGTGAAGTAATCTATCTCCACCTTCCTCTCTCCCACCTTTTATCTTTTTAGTGTTGGCACTTGGCAAATGGCAATGGCAGCTTTAATAATAAAGTCACTGTGACTTTGGGCCCTTAAAGATTAGCTTTACATAAGCTAATTGTAAGGTTGTAAGTTGTAACCAGTAAGTAGTAAGTCATTGATGCAAAATATCAATTTAACAGGCTTTCGGTGCGAATCGGAATTAGTAGAGTCCAAAATAGGTACCAGAAATCGGGTAGGAAACAAAATTTTTTGTAAAGAATGTGAGCAAAAGCAAGTACAAATACACAGTATAGTAGAGCATATAGGACTTTCAGGTGTGTGCCCCAGTTTGGTTAAATATATGTCCCTATCATATATGCAGATAAATTATGCCTAAATTATAACATAACAACAAAAATATTGAGCAAGTGAAAATGAAGAGAGGCCATTTTACCTTCATGCATGTAGGCCCTAGGGGAAAAAAAAGATAACACTAGTACATTTGGTACATTCCTCACTCATAATTAAACAAGAGACTTTAACTTAAAAGAGTTTGAAATTAATTGGGTAAAGACTAAAGTAATGTTTATCTTTTTGTATATAAAGGTTGCACCTTTAGTAAAAACATTCACTATTATTTACCCTTCATCATTTATAACATCTCCCATTTGACTATTTATATCGTGTGAAATACCACTATAATGTGTCAATTTCAATATGATTATTGTTTTAACATATCTGTTCAATAGAATTCACAATTTTCTGTCTAGAACATATGTATGTAAAAAATAAATATAATTAGAGTTAATTAAACATGTATTAAAAAAATCATACTCCCAATTCAGAAATCGCGTTATATATCTAAATATGAATATACCATCCTCCAATTCGGATTTTAAAAAAAGGATTGAAGGAATCCTTCTTAACAAGTTTACAACTATACCTATTCTTTAATTTCCTGTCTTGTGCCAACCTCAACCCTCTCACCCTAAATAATTGATTGTCCAATGTCCCAACAAGGTAAAAAGACAACTAATTTTACTCTTTGAAATTCACATCGATCTCACTTTTTTTATGACATCCATACAGCCCCTCAGTACAAATAGTTATTACTACTGTTGTTTAGTTACTTTATTAACCTGCTCGATCGCCAGAAAATACTTGACTGAAATTAATTAATTACCAAGATTAAAGCATCCCTTGTTTACAGTAGTAAATCCATGAGAGTAGGTTACTGAAATTCTGAAAATGAATGTGACCCTCTACCCCCGCTTCATTTCTTGAGGTTTTGCATGTCGTGGCAGAGCCAGAATTTTTATTTTTTTTTAAAGTTGAAGAATATTACAAATTAGGAATTAAACCTACAATATAAAGTAATTTTTTGTACCCTTTACCACTTTACATAAAGTTTCTTCTTGTGCATGATAATTTTCTTTTATTTATATGTGCAGTATACTTTAAACCTCCTTTGTACTAATATCGTAGTTATTAGAACAATACGCAAGTACTATGGGCCTATTGCTTCAATTTAATTTGTACAATGGTTCTGGTCTATTAACCAGGGTTGTGGTGTACTGCTCTATGGCTTTACTCTGTATCCCAAATTAGATACTACTTTCTACGTAATTCTTACCTATTTTCCTTTTTAGTCTGTTTAAAAAAAAAATGATCCTTACATTTGATATAACTTTAATTTAGGGCCACAATTATTTCCACGAGCTCAAAACCATAAAATTAAAGAACATTTTGGTATATTTGACATAACTTTAAAAAAGGACCACAGTGTCCACAAAATAGAAAAGTCTTTTATTTTCTTTATAAATTTCATATCAAGTCAAACTAGATCATTTTTTTAAAACCAAGGAAGCATGTGGTCGACCCATTTAGTTTGAGGGCCCTCCTGGGCTCAAGGAACAAGAACAAATTGCATGCGTGCATGTGCATGGTCTTTTCTTACCAACTGTAGTACTGTATATTATATCACGTGAATCCCTTCAGATCCTCCCTTTTCATGCTCTAATTTTATCATTCACTACTCTACCATGTGATGAATACCTCTTCTTCTTTTTTTTCCCCTATTTTAAAGAGTTTGATTTTTTAAATGATTACTCAAATAATAATTACTATCTCAAAAAGGTCACTTTCTTTATTGAAGATAATTAAAATGAAGAAGATATGTGTTTTTTTATAATATAATAAAATAACTATTAATTGAGGGATTACTAGAAATCCAAACGTATTTTAAGTTGAGGCCTAATCTTATATATAGCTTGTATGTATAATGATCGGTAACCAATGTATTTTTTGTAAAAGAAATAACTGAATAGGGTACCACTTAAGGCTGGGCACCGGACCGGAATGAACCGATATAAGATCGGAATGAACCGGTATCGGACCGGAATGAATCGGTACCGGACCGGAACGGGACGGTTTGACCGGGTTGTTGACCGGTATCGGAATGAACTGGACCGGAATTATCGGGATGGAGGCTCGGTTCCGTCCCGTCCCACTATATATCGGGATGGGATAAACGGGACGGCACATATAGCTATTTCAAAAAATAATTTTTTTTTGACTTATTTTGAATTACGAAAATATGAATGTTTTTTTTATTTTTCTAAATTTAATAGTTTATAGTATTTAAGTTTTAAAATTTATAATGTAATTTTACTTAAGTTTATTTTAAAGATATTTTTTATAAAAATTTTACTTATATAAGTTCGTAAGTTAAGTTTAATAAAGTTTTTGAGCTTATGTCATAAGTTTTCAAGATTTGAATCTTTTGAAGTTTATAAGTTTTAAGTTATTAAGTTATACTTATAACTTGTAATTTAAATAACTTAAATTTGTAATTTTAAAAAATTAAATAAACAAAAAAGAAATGCTAATAAAAGTATAAAACAATGACACAAATACTATTTTTAATTTTAATTAAAAATGATTTACCGGATCGGAACGGAACCGGGATGAACCGATACCGGTACCAAATCATGATACCGTTCCGTTACGAGTACCGGTTCAATGTATCCCATTCCGTCCCGAGTATTACCGGACCGGAATGGTACCTGAACGGTACCGGAACAACCCGTTTCGGAACGGTACCGGTACAACCCGTTCCGGTGCCTAGTCTTAGTACCACTAACCCCTTGTTACGTTGGTTGATTAAACTTGATATAAAAAAAAATTGTTAAATGCCACCGGCTTCCCGGTTAAGGAAAAATTTATTTGTGATATTGACATGCAAACTGTTAAATAATGACAAAAAGACTACATCGGTGGTTAATGAAATGAGTGATCTCTTTATAATACTTGAACAAGTCTTCTTTCTTTGAGCTTATCTTAAAAAAATAATTATAAGGCTAGTAGGGCTAAAACACGTAACTTTAAGGAATTTTTGCAATCTCTTTACCCTTAAACTAAACTTTCAACTTGTGTTAATATGTGTCAAATACTTGTATATATTTTTATTAAATTAAAATTTAACCTTTATATATATGTAATTTTTCGGCGAACGTGTATTGGTTCGATACTTGAGCAAGGGTGGCTCCGCCCCTGGTGGTACTCACGTTTCATGTTTCATAAGAATACAAAGAAGTACTAATTTGGAGCTTTGAAAATAAGAAGAATTTTCCGTATGAGAAGGAAGAAGAAAAATTATCTAAATTGTCGGTACGAAGACAAAGCGTAGCCATTCAATTAATCTGTAATCATCATATAAAAATACTACTTAGCTTAATTAGTCACAAATTACGCTTTTATAGATTTAGTTCTCTCTAATCTAATCCACTATTTCCTAAATAATTCCTTTGTTACGGCCAATAAATAACTCTAGTCAGCCTATAAGCTGAAAAGGGTCTAAATAAAACTAAAGAAAAGCTGCATATATAATTGACTTCAATTAGTTGAGCATTCATTAAGATATTTTATGTAGCTGTTATGTCTAATACTGCCCCTATTCCTTTTATTAAGGAGTATTTAGTTATTTTTGTCTACTTTTTCCCCTCCACCACGTGATCTATATACATCTATGTCTCAAAATGGTCAAATCAATAAATATAAGATAAATGTTTTTCATTCACACACTTATCACTTAATTTTGGTTAAGAATAATCTTTCACTGTTAAAATTAAATGGTTTGATTTAGTGCATAAATAATCATCAGTAAAATATATATTTAATAACTTTCTCTACATTAACTTTAAGCCAAACTATATAGTATATATTCATATATAGTGGAGATAATGATGGTTTTACTTGAATTAGAAATAGGATGTAACAGAGGAAATATCTCAATATACATAGTGCTTTATCATATATATAGACTATAGTAGTGTCATATAAAAAATCTCCTTGCCTGTGCTATTAGGGAAAAAAAGACGGAAACTAAGGGAAATAATTAATTCTCATATTTAAGTTGCTTCATATCTTTTTAGGCATGCATAAAGGTTAACTAGATGAATTAGAAACAGAATTCAGAACCCACGCCGTATTTCAGCTGCTTCATTTTATCTTTTTAGGCATGCATTTTCTTTTGAATTTTCAAGTATTTCTAAGGTCCGCCCCATTACTTTTTCATCATCTTTTACATGTATTTAATGTCCATAAAGTGAAAAAATGTTGCTTCAACTAGGCAAAGTAGAGAGTCCGACATCAAAATCAAAATGGACACTTTTTAGACACAACAGACTTTGTGTACAAAAAAGTGTTCGTTTTGATGCCGGACTGCAAATTAGATGGCAGAAGAGTACATTTGAGTTTCCATTCCTTATTGAACCTATATGTCTCTCAGCTTATAACAATACCATCAAATAAAGCAGGCAGAGTATGCAGAGTTTATTGCTATATGGTACTCATTAAATTAACCGATAAATAGATAAGAGGAACGGAATGTTCTGAGCACGCCAAGCTATAATATAAATTCTCTTGAATGAGATGTGATATCTATACACATGTTAACCTATGAATAATTTATCATTTCAGATAAACATATGAAGAGAAGAATTTGGAAAAATAAAGAAAACGATGGCAAACTCTCAGTCCGGTGATTATAACTTACAAGTTTTTTTTCACCTTCATCATCAGCAATATGCATAACCCGAAATGTCTAGGATTCAACGTCTTATATTTTCAGTTAGCTTCGATTATCACCTCTTGTTTTTCACTGCTGGCCTCCTTAATTTTGCTGCTCACCTTTTGTGCAGCTACTTCATTGGACTTTTTAGCTTTTATAGTGCCTTTCCCATTGAGAGAAGTTAATAAAACAGAAACTGGTGTTTTCTTTATCGGGCTTGTTGTACTTTTAGTGTTCTTGCTTGCTTTATCGTTGACTTTCTTTGGACTTGCATGAACAAGAACTCGGCTTTCCCATGGTCGAGCAGCAACCCAGCGATCCTTCCAGCTCCAGCCCCAATTAGCTTTGTTCATTTCATTATTTCCAGATCCAAATACTGGGTTGGAATTGGCCCTCCACTGTAACATAATATTTCAGTAGGAATTCCTGTTCTGTAATCGCATTACAAACAAGCTGAAGATTGTCATCCAGTTTAATATACCTGATGAGAAAATGCATAGGCCATAGCTCGTTCGCGTTTAACAGCTGCTTCTTCTCTCTGGTGAATCCTTGCTAGAATAACTTCCATTGTTTCGGGGCCACCACTCCATTCTATCTGTCAGTCGTTCACTCATGTTAGAGAAATAATATAGCTAGGTAGGACATAAATTTCATCATGGCCAATATTAGGCAAACACAACTAGAGGAAAGCGATCTAAATATGGGTTTGTGCAAGTTTTTAGTTTGGCTTCTAGTTTATACTTTTTGCTCGAGAGAACAACTACTACACCTTAGTCCCAAATAGAGCATCAGTTGTAATCTTTTTCAAGTGAGAAGGCATCACAAGACATAGAAACTGTCGTGAGCTCCTATGACTGGAATACAAAAACGATAAACAGAATGCAGTTTAAGCATGGAGTTTGTCGAAAGTTCTTGCACGAGAAGTTTATAGCTTGATTTCTGTTAAAGCAAAGGCATAAGATCATGAGGGTTTAGTATCATGAATTATACTCATATGAAAGAAAATGCTTCAAACTGGAGCTTTCATTTTGATACAGTGAGTTTGGATATCTGAATTCTATTAACGAAATTCCACGCATTCCTTCTAATAGTAGAAATTTATTTTTATTTATCTTGCCACCAAAGAGGAGTCTTCTCTAATGGATCATTTACGTAGGGTTAACAGAAATGATACTTTAGTTGAATGATGAAGGCAAGATTATCTCTTGATAGCAGAAAGAGAAAGCAAATACTGATTTGAAGGCTTCAAAGACTGGGGAGAAAAGCTAGTAGGATAACAGTTAGTGGACATAAGAATGTCACCAACTTACCTCTATATTTTGAAGCTTTGTCTCTAGCTTCAATTGATTCTCGTGCTTCTTCCGCTTAAGATGCCCTTCCATTACCATGTGGACACGACGAGCTCTTATCTCATTTTGCATGGTGTTCCATGAACAGATATAGTTCAAAGCTGATGAAGCTTGTTTTTTCACTGAAGGACGTTGTGTCAGGGATTGTAACCTTGTATTTCCTTTCAATCGACGTAAAGTTTTCCTAGCCTGCAAATGGAGAAAACTCTATTCAACCTAAAGAGAAGAGTTGAAACACTTCCTTTGGGTGATTCAGACTATAGTAAAACCAATATTGTCTTGTAAGATAAGAGAAAATGACACCACTAATAACCTGGAACAACAGCATCTGAGCATCAATTATGCACATGATTATTTAAACAACCTCCTTACCATGCTCGTCCAGAAGTTTTCAACATTACAGCAGTAAAATAGAGGTTTCCCTGATTAATCAGAATTGTTTTCTTTTGGTTTCGAAGGTTTGAAAAATAATATTGGCCTGAGATGAGTTTAAATGGAGTAACATGGTCAATGAGGATTCATATAGCAAACTTTGTGGCAAGTAGAACTATGTCAAACAAAGCGAAACTGAGGGAGTATAATTTATCAGCTGACTAAAAGGATCTTTGGTCTAAAAGTCCAACATAGACCTTTATTTAGAGAAAAGAATACAAACATATATATCAATTTTTCACGTAGCAATCCCAACCTAAGAGGTCTCTCACACTGCATATTTTGAGGTTATAGAAACGCTCATCTGACATCATCGGTTCCCTTTGCACTAAATAAACAATAAGTCACACTGGAAGGATACAGGATATTTTATTTCAAGTAATATTCAAGGATTTCACAAGTTAAGGAGTGAACAAACAAGTCCAGTGGCATTACAGAAAAGATACTGAAACCATTATGCTTGATACGATACCTCTCCTTTTTCTGAGAGACTGTGATTCTACTTTATAGCATGATACAAATGATTTGATGGGAAATATGTTACTTATAATCTTCTGTCACAGTAATAACAAAAGGTAGTTTCTTCCATGCCATGAAATAAGACACCAGTAAATTTACCAGAATTTCCAAAGTAAAGATAAATTGCATGTGAGCAATGAGCATTGAACAATTAGGATGTTATTTCAGATACATAAAAATGATAATATGCTATGTGCTTCTTTAATTGGTTCATTAGTGTCCTAAATTTGGGAGTGTATGTCTGATGATCAGGACAGTAACAGAAAGGAAGGTTTATATCACTCTGTAACAGCAATATCTGAGTCTCAAGAGAAGTTATCAGAAGACAAGTCGCACAAGAAATATCTAGTCGCGAGAAGAATAAATCACAAAAGCATCTATATGCTATTTATTATAAATAATAGTTGGATAATATGCTTTTACCACATAAGCGCGGAATGCTGTCTGAATCTTAATAGCTGCTCTGTCTTCAATAGGCATTCCCAGTTCCCTCTGATTCTTGATTAAGACCCCATCGGTTATTTTAGAAGGCTCTTTCTGCAGAGGATTATCCCCTTTGCATCCATTAGACTTTTTGATTGCTGATGTTCCCTGTCTCAAACTAAAAATATGAATCCAGTTGATCTTATAAAGTACTGGTGATTCCGAAATTTATAATAAAAATATGAAGGGAATGGGTTGCCATGGACTAATGATTGCAGCAGCAGGATATCCAATAATGATAGATCTTGTTGTCCTAAGAGTACAATTTTTGTTTGAAGCACCATACAGAAATCTTAATTTGTGGTCTTGACTTTTAAGAGCTAATAGTACAACTTTTTATTTGAAGCACCAAACAAAAAGAAAAGGAAAGAAAAAAGAGAAAAAGGATTACAGAAAAGAACAAAGTCTAAACCTAGGTAATCAGAGAAAGCAGCCTGTTTTTTACTAAGATCCTAAATACAATGTTAATGTAGAAAAAAAAAAAAATACACAATGTTAATCAAGAACCTTCCTTTCTTGCCCGCAATTACTACCACATTATGGAATAGTATTATTGAGTATGACATCTAAGGAAAATACATAAGCGACTAGCGAGACAAGACAACTATGACAGCTTACCTTTATTTTTTTTGATCTCCCATCCTTAGCTTTTCTCATACCGATTACATTCTTCAGCCAGTCTGCAGAACCCATTGCAGGTGCTTGTTATATATATCTTACTCACCTGCAGCTCACAACAAATGGAACATGGAACGGTATTAGTTATGAATATATCCAGATTGAATGTTAATTGTTTTACATATGCCAGCCTCTTCTTTTCATTTGCATCAGTGGGTGAAATGTTAAGTGGATATATCATATGGATGCATTATCCATGAAAATGTTCTTTCAACTGATCAAATTGACAACAAGAAGTCCTTTCACCCATACAAAAGAATAAGAGGAGAAGTAACACACTAGTCACTACATAACAGATAAAGAATGAAGCACACAAAAGACAGTGGCCTACAAGTTTAATTGTCGGAAATTTCACACTGTCTAACAGATGATTAAATTAAATATATATTGGATTCTGTTTCCTTTGAAGACTTGATGATAGTCTTTTAAATGTATCTGAGTTACTTTACAGGAAGCACTAAATTCTTAATTGTCTGCCCGTGTTAACTTCACATTTCTCACTGGTTGTCTGCAGGGAGGTGATAAATTTTGGTGGGCTACAACTCTATAGAAGGACAATGTGTGATCATTTCAGTCCATTATATTTGTGAATACATTACTTTTAAATCTTTAGGTGAACTACAACTACCTAAGGTGAGTATCCGGATTAAACACTGCCAAGATTTAGGTGATGTTACCATAACAAGATATAAGTGCTTACTAATACTCAAGGCACTATATTGAACTGCAAGTGGAATAACTAAAGACAGATAGTCAGAAAATGAGAATGAAATAATGGTGCCCTGGGCCAAAAAAGCAATTCCCATATACTCACATATGCATTCAAACGACTTGTTAAAAGAAGTTCACACAGCCTAGCCGCTTGACTACATCAAGAATTACTTATTATTACAAAAAAAAAAAACTTCATCTGAGCAACGAAATAAACAGTTCTCCAAGAATTTCCAATTGATATACATTTTCATTTACGGATCATTTATCAAGCCACCAATTAATAACCTCACACCTTCCCGCCATCACCAGAAAATTATCTACACATTTTACATATTTTACCGCTGAAACATTAGGCACTGCTTAATAAAGCTCTTATGTAAACAACTAGTTTGGATCTCCTTATGCTAGTTATTATGAAGCATAATTGCATGATCCAAAAGATTAAACCTGACAACCTATCACAATTTCCGACCATACACAACTTTTTCAACGAACAAAATGCCGCGTCAGTTAACACCCTAAGCACACGAGCTTCGGTCAAACTGCTATTACTGTAAAGATCCACTATACTGGCTTACACCTGCTTGGTGTAGTCAGAATAAGAATGAACTTGCAAAGCCATTTACTTTAAATTAGTCATTCTATATAGCCAATTATGAATGAAGAGCAACAGGAAGTCACCTAGAGAAGTTGAAACAATTCAAATACACATAGCTTATTACCTATTCATGATCTAGGTATGGATACACCACTGATCTATAATGCATCCATTTATTCTATAGTAGTGTACAAGAGAAAAGCTCAATAATTTACCAACAACAATGTACCCAGTGGAATCCTACAAGTGGGGTCTGAGGAGGATAGAGTGTACGCAGACCTTACCACTACCTTGGCAGGTAGAGAGATTGTTTCCAAAAGATACTCGGCTCAATAATTTACAAAAATCATCTTAATTATCAATTTGGACTCTCAATCTACTAGTTCATATCATCTCCTAATTTGACCTCTAGTACCAAATTGTAAAATCTTTAAACACATTTACTCACAGAAACAATAGAAAAGAACCAATAATCAATCAAGATGACATCTTTTGATTGCTTTTTCCCAATAAGCAGACAGATTCTAAATTCTCTATGAAATTTCGAGAAAATAAATAGCACCCAGAATCATATGTCCACTATAGACTAAGAAGAACAAATAAAAATGTAAACTTGAAACACAGAACAGAGTAAGCAAAAATTGTGGCTACAAGAAAGCATACCAGAGAAAAACCCTTCACTTGTAAGCTGTTTCTAGCAAATGGGTATTTCCAAAATGCAAAGTAAAAACAGAATAAAAAGAGGAAAAGCAAGTGACAGAGTAGTGATGGCAGTGGGAAAAAATAGGATGAGTAGAAGAGAAGAAATACTTGAGAAAGATGACATCAAAAGAAATAAAAAAAACAAAAGGTTGGTACAATTTGATTGTTGTTGTGTGGAATATTGATATTTTGGCATGGCCCCATAACACAAAGTAGTTGAGTATATTTTCCAAAAGAAGTTGAATCAGATGTACATTTGTTGGATTAAAAAGGAGCAATAAATGATACTCTGTTTAAAATTGGATTAGAATAATGGGGCTGTCTGTTCTAAATCAAAGGAATCCCAATCAAGATTATTTGTTCTTTAGTCAATAAACTGCTGCTGTAGGGACAGCACAACAACCATAGTCTTCATCCTTATTAGCACTAAAATATAGGCAATCGCTTATGGCATAGTTTGTCTGGCATTCTTTAAAGAGAAAAAATAAACTCCAAACTTGCATTAAAGGTGACTTTATTCACAATACTCGAAGTTTTGAATTAAGGAAAAAGAGCTACGTACCACACCATAACCAGACTCAGACCTATATATATATTTAAGAAATTTACTAAATATATATAAATAATCTAGTAACGTTAATTATTATGATGTTAACTGAGATCATTGTATAAATACATAAACTTTAATTCTGAATCCAACTTCAACCGGAACTTTTAGTGATTGATTGATATATAACCTTATAAACTATTTTTATTAGGGAAATTACTCTCTTTTTTACAAATAGTGTTTGTTTGAGCCAAATCGTAAATGAAAGTACATAATTCACTTCTAATTATTTATTTTTTGACTCAAACAAACATTATTATTTTTTCAAAAACTCAATAACTAAGTGTGCAAACTCCAACAATTCAAATGCCACCTTAATTTAAAAAGAATAAAAAAGCTTACGCTGTTGTTTTACTTGTTTGTCTTCCTTCTTTTTCATGGCACAATGATTAAGGATATGGCAAAAAAATATTACTAATAATCTATGCCAACTTAAGAATTAAGAATCCTCTATTGAATTTGAATCTGGTGTAGTGTGATCGACTAATCTTTTCTTTATCCTTCCTTTACTACATATCGTAAGGTCAAGGTGGAAATTTTTTATTAAGAAAAGAAAATACATAGGACAAATACTTTTAGAAAATGTAGGTATGCGTTATGTCTTTTGCATGTATTATTGTGGTCCCAATTATCATTAAAGTTTATAATCTAATCCCAAAGCGTGAACAGAATCAATGAATCATCAACCAAGCACATAATCATCTTTACATAATCTTAATTTATGTTGATATTATGGGTTAGTTGTTGAATATTTAAGGTGATCATTGTTTATTATAGTTGAGTTGTCTAATAATGTAATTGTGAGGTACGAAAAAAATTATAGAGGAAAATGATAATAGATATTGATGTTAGGTGTATTGGGCCCTAAAAGAAATAAGTGTGGAGATCCAAATCAAAGGTCCTTCTAAATTAAAATTAACGTTCCGGAGTTAATGGAACAACAGGCTAAGGGGGAGGGAGGGAGTTGGTCCCGGCGGGGCTCGAACCCGCGACCTTCGGCTCATAAGACCAACGCTCTAACCAACTGAGCTACGGGACCATGTTGATAGCAAAATACCTTTATTGTAATAAACAGTAAAACCTCTATGATTGAACTCTAGGCATTTTGTAGAACTTGCATTAGGTTTTTTACTTGCAATAGGTCTGGTAAGAAAGTTGTCGTGCTTATTCATTTGATGAAAATATACATTATTTGCTTTCTCGCAGGCATGGTTACTCTTTAATTCCCGCAAATAAAGTTTTATATTGATACTTGAAAAAAAAAAGAGTAACATATAAAATGTACAAAAACTCTTAGTGAAAAATCTTATCGATTTGATTCAGAGCAGACAATATCACACCATATTAAAAGTATCTTCAAATTGTTTTAGCGAAACAATCCCTTCTTTCTCTTAACTCTCTAGCCCCAGGTCTTAACTAGCTTCAAACATGACAATTCATAAAATCTAATCAAATACACCAAATGATAGAAAAATTCATGAAAATGATATAACATGATTATTTCCTCTTTTTTATTCATAACCTCTTACTAGTCTTCATGAATGGGTTTGGGGTGGGTGGTTATTATGATTATCATCATTAGGCCCAACCAAATACACATTCAAGAAGGTAAAATAGCACAACTGAGAAAGGGTATAGAGAAAATGCTAAGAGACAAGTCCAAAGTGGATATGTGGTGCTGAAAAATGCAAGAAGGCCAATTACAGAGCAAACCACCAAAATTATTAGCACTTCAGCTGAATAATCCCATCTTAGGTCCTTTATACACACCACTGCCAAAAGTGTTGCCATCCCCATGATGTTGTTCATGATCACTCCTCCATATATCTGTCAATTAACAATCACACTTTTAGAACAATCAAACTTCAAAAAATTACTTCCTTTGTTTCTATTTAAGTGTCTTACTTTCCATTTTAGTATTGTAAAGATATGGTACATGGGCCTAACTCAACCCCAAAAGTTAGCTCGGGGAGGATTGTCCAAGTCTATATAAGGAGACCACTAGTCCATTCCCCAACAATGTGGGGCTTTTTACCCACTCTAACACCCCCTTCACGCACAGGCTCCAACTGGAGCGTGGACCAGGAATCCAAACGGGGATGGACTTGGCTCTGATACCGTGTTAAGATATGACACCTGGGCCTAACTCAACCCCAAAAGTTAGCTCATAAGGGGAGGATTGCTCAAGTCCATATAAGGAGACCCCTATCCATCACACTTCAACAAGTAAGTTTTAAAAAGAACGTCTCTTTCTATATTTGATAACTTTTTGAATCCAACATTTTTCATGACTTGTTTGAAATCACAAGATTCAAAGAACATTTTGGGACACTACACTTATTTTTAGTTTAACACCATAAGTTTCAAAAGTCTAACTTGGTGTCTAGTCAAACTAAGATACTTAAATTAAAACGAAGTGAGTACATAAACAATACAAAGGTACTACTCATAATGAAATGTTTGAACAAATCATTGTGTGTGTGAGAGAGAGAGAGAGAGTTAAACCTCTGAGAATGTCAAAGATGCAGTTATTGAACTCTTCTGACTTGCTGGAAATATTGCTGCTATTGCCATTCTTGCATTTAGAGCTAGAGGTACCATAACAAATGGGATAAGGAAAGAAGGAATCCCCATAGCATCTGATAAATCTTCTATACTGATCACTAGAGGTTTTGCACACAATGTCATTATTGCAATCCCCAACAGAACTTGAAGCACAGATTTGTTAAATGTCCATGTCAACAACTTATAGTTGATTTCTCCATCCTTTTCCACCTCATACACTATTTTGTCAACTTCACTCCACTTTATCTACAAAACAAAGCCACATATAGTGCTGAGATTTGTCAACCGTGTTAAGCATTTGTGTTTACATATATTTATAGAGAGCATAGCTACTTTACCTTGTCATATTCATCAATAGCCCTTTTCTTGTCGGGACATTTAGTCACACTAATGGCCTCATTGAGCCATCTTGTCATCCCATGAACAAATTCATCTTCATCGATCATATCATTACCATTTCTATCAAAATCCCTCAACACTTTCTTGACAGTGTCTTCGCGATTGATTTCAACTTCTCCAAATTTCACTGAACCTATTAGTTCTTCTAATTCAGATTTTGTTATGGCATTGTTCCCGTCAAAGTCATACTGATGGAAGATCCTGCCACAATGTAAACAGAAATGAGTAGGAATAGAAAGGTCTAAGACTTTTGCTCTTTGGATTTAATACAAATAGTATAATGAATTCTTACACTGTTAGTATGTACTGTTAAATTTACAAGAGTAACTTACTCTCTAATACGTTCGATATTGGGAGTTCCATCATCTTTGACAAGGTGTTCAGCTTCTAATGCTTGAGTTTGAACATGCTTCAAAAGTCTTGCCATTATATGCTCAATTTCAGCAATTTCATCCCTTTGCTTCTGAGTATATTTCTCAACAGCCTGTTGAGGAAATTATGCTTGAAGCCACAAGTATTTCATTTCCTCAATATGAATTGAACCTAAATATAAGTAAGAGTTCACTTGCCTTGCGTAAAATCCTTTTAGAACTTGAATCATCACTTTGAGCTAACTGTGCTGCTTCTTTGATCCATTTTTTGCATCCTTCAACAAACTCTTCCTCCTGGATTATTTTGTCGTTGTTTTTGTCAAAAGAATTCAATATCTTAGAAATAGCATAATCCTTGTCCACGTCGACAACCTTCCCTGATTGCATTTCAAGTATAAGATTCTCCAATTCAGCAAGTGTTAGGCATTTGTCGGCATCTCTATCAGTCTCATGGAATAATCTGAAAACCAAAATGGTTACTAATTATCTTATTAGCTTCATTTTTATAGGAGACTATCTTTTAACTAAGATCTATCGTTACCTTTTAATGACATCTATATCAGGTTGCCCTTCTTCATTAATGAGCTTCCCTCTTGCATGCCTTTGTACATGATGCAGAAATCCTGCTAGCAAATTCTCATATTTGGAGTACTCTAAACTTCTTTCTTGCATCCACGGATCCAAAACCTGATGAATAAATTCAGAAATTAAGAACGATACAAGAATCCAAGGCCTTCAACTAGGATACATTCATTAGTACAAAATTTGTTAACAACATATGAACAGAAGTGGATCCAGCTTGTGGTAAACGAAATAAACTAACTTCCATTTCTAAATTAACCTACTGACTCTAAATTCAGTATCCATCTCAGCATACGGAGATTCGAATTTTGATTACCTGGTAAAGGAAGTATGACGCCAAAAGAATGAGTGATACTACAAGTGTGATGAAAATAAGAATACGCCTTCCAAGGAATGAGTTGAACGCAGTGACTGGCTGAACTAGTACAAATGGGATCAAGGAAAGGAGCATAATTCCAGCAGTGTAACTAGTTTCCTTGTCAATCGTAACGCCAGTATCTGTAAAGTATACATATATTTCAGCATAGAATTCAATAAAATGTACTATATGAATAGAATATATCAGCAACTTAAATTCAAGAATGTGAACGAAAGAATGAAATACCCCGTAAGCCCTTCAATCTTTTGAAAGGTGAAGATTCTTCAGGTTGGAAATCTGGTTTATCTGTCATATTTTTGGTGCCACATATCAAACATATTCCCCACATCAAAGTAAGATTGAATACTGTGGCTCCAACAGTAGTGCTAATTCCAGAAGAGATTAGAAACTGAGCTTTCTCTTTACTAGCAGAAATTCCAGATGCTACAAAAGTAACATTAATATCAGTCCATTTTGTTCATGTTGCTTAATTTCTATTTCCATTTTACCTTCACCGTGTCTACCATGTAAAAACGATTCTCCAATTGATGATTTTTCAATTTTAGAACATGAAGGCTTGCTTTTTCTTAACCCTCTTATTTAGCAGTTGCTTACTCACATCAAGCTGGCCTAATAACATGTCTTAGCTAGTCCGGTACTAGTTGGGATATCACATAAGAGGAATTCCATTATAGGAGTTCTCTAAAAGATCTCCTGATTGTCAAATGTTCTTTATCTTGCTAACAACTCGTTTATGTTGATTCACTGAAATGTCTTTAAATTATTGTCAACCACTTTCTGAAGGAGAGGGAACTAACGAACTCTACATGGAACACCTATGTGTCTTAATTAAGTAGCTGATTGGAACTATGCTTATTCTGATAGAAAATAAGATATTCAAATAAATACTATTTGTATAGTGAATAACTATTCATCTACTGTAATTTCATGCAAATAGGAGACAAGAAACTAACAAGTACAAAGTTATGTTCATTGAGAAAACAAGCTAAACTTTGTGCTAAGCTTGATACTATTGTCTATAGACCACAGTTATGTTGGGGATGGCTCGGGTCAGAGTCATGGTAGAAATAAAGTTGCACTCTTGTTATTAATTATAGCTTTTGGCATCACAGTAAAGTAAGTGCTTGATCTTAACGAGTTATATTCCAGGTTATTACTATCTTAAGCAGTTAAATTAAAGTGAGACAGAAAAAATCATAGTTAGGCAATAGACTGATTACCAATCACCATGACAATCCTTGGCAAAGTCATCAAGATTTGAAAAACAGTGGCCCCAAAAATGCCAGTGCCAAGAATATTGAATAGAGTCTTGCTTCCTCTTGATATTAGGCTTTCCCCTGTATTCAATAAGTACTGGCACACTCCTATCAAGAAAATGTAGCCTGCAATATTATTCGCGCATGGAAAAACACCGTACACCTGCTCACATGTTTTGCCAGAAGACGAAACCAAAGGTGGTCCATGTTCTTCATTGTTACTAACTTGATCAATCCCATATGAGATATTCAATAATTGGTTATTATCTAAAGAATTTAGCTTTAGAACCCTGCCCTGGACCTTTCCAAGTAGAAGAATAAATGTTATAAAGCATAGTGAAAGGCTTGGCATCACTACCAAAGTACAAGCTATAACTCTACTGTATGAGTTTGGGATATAATAAAATGAATTCCAAATTTAGACAAAGGTACTTTTATAGATGAAATTTTGCAAAAAAAAAAAGAAGACAAAGGGTACTTATAATAGTGAAAGTTCTGCACAAAAGATTTGGGTATTTTTTAATATTGACAGTCTTGTGCCCACAAGGATACTTTTAATAGTGGAAGTTTACACAAAAATAGGTCATTTTTTAGTTGTTTTAGCATGTAATCTGTCTTATATATTTTTCAAGATTGCAAATCCATGTGTTGAGGAAACTTATCAAAAAATATATATCTTTAGGCTGATATGATAGTGTAATAAAAATTTTCTTTATATTATTTAAACTCTTTACTACTCACATCAGACAGCTAAACAGTCATCTATCATGCAGAAAATGGAGTAAATATTGATAAAGAAAGAAATTTCTCTTGTTTTTTTGTTGATCATGGAACAAGTTGTTCAATTGATCCTTATTTAACAAGATTGGCATTTTGAAACTGGCATCTGTATACTTTAGTATCTTATTCTAATATATTTGATAAAGCATGTGGCAATATCCAATAACATTGGTTTATGGAATCCTATTCCTCAACACTTGGAATTTTAACACCATAAAATGTAGTTGAAGAGACTTGAAATAATTTTCCATTATATTCAATATATATTTTTCAAGATTATTAGAATTTAACTCTTTTTAAAAAAACATGCTAACATTTGTTCAATTAACCTTTTCTTCTGCATGTCAAGGAATCCTAGATTTATACAATCAGGTTCCGAATTATACAAATTCTGAATTTATACAAATCAGACAAATTATACAAATCAGGTGAATAGCAAGAATTGGGAAAACAGTACCCGCGGCTAAATGTTTGCTAGTCGTCATAATATTCCCAAAAAAAAAGTACGTGTGTGTGTTATGCAAGAATGACCTTAGGATGTAGCATCATCAGTATTTACGTCATCAGTAATTCAGTATTACTGTTCTATAATAACTCAAAATATCTAGGAACAAATACTACTTTGTTGAGGTCCAGATATATAATTTTCTTTGGGATATCTAGCTGGAGATGCCATACAAGTGATGAGACGACCATTAACTTACAACGGCTGTGGGTTATGGAACCTTTCAACACTTTGCATAGGATAAAGTTGAAGGGACATAATAATGTTTTGCATGTAAGATTAAAGATTTCTTATTTGTTATGATAAAGAAACTCGAATTTTGACTCCAAAAAGAACCATTATCACCAAGAACTTGTTCGACTACCTTTTCCCTCTGCATATCAAGATTGGTGAGTATTAGACAAGTTCCGTTGACATCCCTTCATACATCAGCTAGGTCAAAGTTACTTTTAATTATAATAAATAAATAAAAAACTTTTTTTTTTTAATACCCTAACAGAAATTCCTGACTTCGTCACTGGAACACTTACTACACCAGCAGGTGAGCTTGTAACCCCTCTCGAATTGTGGTTTTTACCATGGAGGCCTACATCATGCGCAACGCTGCCTCTACTCGAAGTGGCTCTCAAGAGTTGAGCCTAGAATAAGCAATTACAGTAGCATAAAATATTGAAAATCTCAAAGATACAATAATTAAATACACACCTGTATAAAACTTTGGAAATGTGAAAGACAATGTACCAATCCTGTGACAGCTGAAGACTACTTCCTACAAAAATCTCTACTGCAAATAAAATTTACAACATAATTTGTGCACAAAACAGGTTTTGCAGTGATGTCAATCAGTTCCCGCCAGAAATGAAGCAATACACCTCTCTCTACCTTTTTCCAATTCACAGCAGCAATTAGTACATCAGAACATCTTAACATTGCGATATTAGTTAAACAGTTGAGCAGTAAAGACAGAACGAACGTGTAAGGTTAACTTGCTGAGCATGCAGCCACCTGCATCTTCTGTCAAGTTCTTCCTCCCTTCAACGGCATCCCTCAAGGGACAACTACATGAATCAGAAATGAGATTGGCAGCGCTGAGATGAGATCTGGTGCATTCACATCATGATCTCTCCGCAAGGATATTTGTGATACCTGATCCTGACATCAAGAACTTTCACAAAATCCCGTTTGCCTACTTAGCCTGCTGTACTTTGGGAAACATTTATAGAAACTATAGCTAGTTCATCATGGAGAGCATCAAGAGCTGCTGATCATCATTCACATTCCATCCATTAAGAATTCAAAACAGAGTTTCCAAATCACAAAGCTTGAATATGGCCCCCGTAGCCGTAGTCCTTCAGGAGACCTTCATCTTGCCTCCAATTCTCTTTCACCTTCACCTCAACCTGTTTCAACAAAAAATTAACATGAGAATCACCTTTTCCAGCTGAGTATCTCAAAAGTTGTACACAGGCAAAATTGTATCAGCAGGAAGTAGGAAGAAGCAGCTGCAGCCCATTAGTTTGAAGTATCACAATATAAGAGTGCAGCACGTTGGTTCGAAGTACTGTGATGTAAGAGTACCCAAATATCCTCTGGAATTCATTGTAAAGACAGATTATCATGACAATTACCTCCAGAAAAACTTTCTTTTGTAGGAAATCTTCTATGTCAAGCCTTGCAGCTGTGGCAAGAAGCTTTAAAGCCTTCCCTTCCTGAAAACAAATCAAGAGACATGTAATACAAGAATACATATTGTTTGCTTAGGGAAATTCAAATACTCCAGATAAGACAACGGATAGAGTAGACAAAACTTGTGTGAGCCCCTTTAAATGCCCTTTAATACCCGATATAGAACACTGTATATCTAAACACTCCCTCGCATGTGTAACCTGTTTTTGGAGTTAATTCCTGGACTTTAATCTGGACTTACAAGTGTGGGAAAGAGCTTTCCCAAAACTTAATTAGCTCTATTACCTATGTGAAAGCACCTAGGCGTCCAATCTAAAACATTAAGGCAATGGGTGAAGCAGTTAAAACCTTTTGGATGACCTTTTATACGTAATGTGGGACATTATATGACTCAACAATGTATACAAATGAAAACTCTAGATAAAATTGAAGTCTAGATCGATAGATAGAGGCAGGATGGAAGTCCAAGGAGAGGATGAGGGTGGGACACTGCTGATTTACAGTATACATAAGTTCCAGAGCTGCAATGTCTACTGTGCATATAAAAGAAGGATGAATCTGATATAGCATAAAGAAAAAGGATGGTCTTTCTTTGTTATAAAGCATATCTCAAATAACAAACACAGATGAGATACAGAAACTAACTGATGATTATTACCTTCCCAATAAGGATGATCTTTTGGGTGTTTCTCTCCACTATAACTTCGACTTGAATGAAGTCTTTCGCATTCGGTCTAGTCTTGTAACTAACTACATTAACCTGCAGAGTATATGGCAGATTTAGAGGAAAACTAGAAAAATGATGAAGTAGATTCCTAAAGGATAACTAAAAGCAAAGAACATTCACCAATCAACTTGAAGTTCTCAAGCACATTTTTACCTGGCATGCATAAGGAACTTCATTTCGGTATTGCAGAAATATCTTCTCTCTGACAATTTCAGCCACAAAAAATCTTTCAGGATGCTCACTGGCAATGTCCTGAAAGCAAGATGAGATGGGCTTGTTAATTGACCTTGGCAATTACTATACATCATTATAGCCTATAGGAGGATAAAGATTAATATTGCTACAAGACTAATGCATTAAGCAATCTCATTTTGAAATAACGTTGTACATGCAAGATAATGGCAGCAAGATATCTATGCAGTTACTTGTCAATATCATGCATATAAGGAAAAAAGATAGTATTACCCCCAGGTTAAAGACCTTGAGCTACCCCACCCTGGGAATAAAGAAAAGCTCTTCCATATCTCCAAGCAAAACATAGAAAAAGAGGAGGGGTGCAAAGAGAAAGAATCTTTTATGGAAAATCAAATCCAAGACAATGTCCACTAATATATGTGAAGATCAATATCAGCTATAGACTGTAAACTGCTGGAAATATATCTTTATCCTTGTACTTTCTCAGTGTCCATGCTACACTATTCAAACATCCCCAATACCATAGGGACGACTCACCTAGAAGGTATATAGTATATAGCAATCATTTCTTTCTTCTCCTCTTTTTTTTTTTTAGACCTTAGACCAATCAACTCTTCTCCTACTTTATTGCAACTCCTGCAGGTTGCATTATCATAATAGTTGCACAAATTGAATAAGGTAATTCTTTCACCCTCTGCTACCCAAATCCGACCCCCCTCACCCAATACAGATTGGTGGATTCCATACTACCCTCTACCTATTCAGAGACATGATTCACCTTGATGTGGTTATAGACAACAGACTTGAAAATGCACATCGATTAAATTAATTTAAGGTGTAATTTATGTGTGCATCAATGCTGACTTTGAATTTTTATAGAGTTAAAGTACAAAAAAGTTGGAAGTGTATCAGTTGTATAATATTGAGAAAAAACCCAAGACACACTCCAATTTAGAAAATGGCAGTCACTTCCAGATGGCATATATATCATAGTTTTCAATTTAAAAAGCGAGTTCAAAAGAAATAGACAAAAACACGAGATGGAATCAAGGTTACATATGGAAGTTTTGGCAGTATTGGTAACATAGTTGCATGGAGAGCTGAGGGATGCAATCTACCGTCATTTTTAAAAGCAATTATCTAGTGCAACATAAATGTCATTTGTCTAATGCCCAAATTGAATGGTCGACACCAACAGATTTCGACAAGGTTAAATGCCACCAAAATCATACAGATCAAAGTTGAAGATGACTTCAATGAATTTTTCCTCATTTTCAAGAAAGAAGTCAATGAAAAGAGGTAATGGAATATCGAGACATAGTATATTTACACCTTGGGATAATAAGCAGGCCCAAGAGGAAGTTTAGATAATATCCAGTCTTTGACATCTTCTACTCCATGACCATACTTTGCACTTACGGGTATCACCTCATCAACGTCTGTAAATTTCTCATACCACTGAAAGGAAGAAAACGTAACATCAGAACATCTAAACTACTTGACTAATTAAGTTCATCAATAAAATATCCAATCTAAATAAGTTCAACAACTTTTCTCATGTCTCAAATTCATAATTTTGTCACCGGGCTAAATCCATGTTGTATGTGACCATATAGGCTACAAGAGTAGATCAACCTCTAGCACTTCAACACCAATATATTACTACTGTAAAAATGGGTACTCCAAAACACAAAATTTTCTTTCGTTTCTTTTGGATAAGGTAATCAATCAGCAAAATTATTTCAATTCCAATGATAATAGCCATTGCCAAGTAGTTGATGGATTCTACAGAGAAATTGCATTAGTTGACTCAAATCGCTTATACTTTGTCTGACTAGAATAAATGGAGGCTCTTTGTAGGACTTGCACAATAAATGATCTCACAATCAACAGATACCTTACCTCAAGTCTCTTTGCAATTTCACCAGGCTTGATTAGGTCCTTCTTATTCAAGACTAACAATGTTGGTACTTTATACTTTAAGTCTCCAACGCCCTCTTCCAACACTTCATCTATCTGAAAGAAGCAATTAGAAAAAGTTAAAAAAAAACACATTTCCCCAATGGCTCTTTACAATAAAGAACCATACCTTTGCAGGAACCTTACATGCGTCCACAACAACAAGCACACAGTCTGCATTAACAGCTGCACTTCGGACATTCTTCATCATCATTGTATCTAGCTTATGCATTTTCTTCTCTATGACACCGGGAGTGTCATAAAGTATCATCTGCATGGGAACACCCAGGCATGGCTCATGAGTCTGAGACAGGTGATAACACATGTGCAAAAAAAATTGAAGTCTAGGGAACAGATATGGGATAGCAAATTGCAATAACTAGAAAAGGATTGCATATTAATAACATATGATAAGCTGCAGACTCTGTGAAAGAATAAAACGTGCTTAAGTAACAAGGATTAACCGATTAACACAATAACGGACAACAGCTGCACAGGCAAGGTGAGGAAAACCAGAAGGTCAAAAATAAGAACTCTTCCGATTTCTGGCAATAGTAAAATTCAAAGAAACAAAAATTTCTACCAAAAAGAACAGCCTGCTTGCCACCCTTCTCACAGGTACAAGCAAAAGTAACATAACTGGGCTGGAAGATTGAGTAATCAATAACTTTGATAAACAGATACTGTTAAGTGTTAGGCACTGAAAAATGGGTTCACTAGACAATACATTCTGCATAAAAACTTATCAATATTCAAGCACCAATGGCCTAAGCAAAACCATTGTTTTTTTATGAAGAGTGACCAGTGACGGTCCGGCAGAGCAGGATTTTCACTAAGAGGTTCCAAATATGAAAAGCAAACACACAAAGAATCCAAAGGAGGTCAACATCAATTATATATACATAAAAAATGATTTTAACCATGTATAAACAATGTATTTTTCCGCTGAAGGGGGTTCATGAACTCCCTTAGCCCTACCTGGCTCCACCCCTGAGAATGACTGTAAATCACCTTTTCCTACACTGCAACCAGATCTGGAAACTATGGAGTATGTTCTTGAACATATATGGAGGGTGGATTATGCCTGGAAGCTTAAAAGAAGCACTACATAGGCGGCAGGCAGAAATGATAGAGAAAACACAGACTAGTTTGGAGAACATCCCTGTGTACACTTTGGACATTGTGGATAAAGGCAAAGAGGATCGCATATCATCAAAAAATTTATTTTTTAGTGTAGGATGAATCCTACCTAGATGATACTCTAGATTTGCTTGACTCCTTCTAGACGTAAAAGGAGTCAATCCAGGTTTATTTTTATAGAGTGATGACGCCTTCTTGCTGCTGCTATGTTGATAGATAAGGTGAACAAGCCATCACTCCTAAATCTTTTTTTTTTTTTTTTAGAAAACTAGGCACAACTACAAAAAAAACAATTTCCATTGCAATCACAAAAAAAAGAAACTTATGTTGCAATCATTATTTGACTCTAGCAGTACTACAACAATGTTAAGATACTTGCAGCATAAGAGTAGAAGTTCCCTCAGAAAAGAAGCTCTGCAGCTACAAAGCAATGTGTAAGACACAATTTCACATCATGAGTCAGCCAAGAAGTATGCGGACATAAAATAAACTGAGACATGTTGCAGCTCAGCAGAAACATAGTGATAGAAGAACATTCCAAACCTGATGATCTGGACCAGAACATATTCCAAGAACTCGATGACGAGTAGTTTGAGGTTTATCAGTAACAATCGACAGTTTCTGCCCAACCATTTGATTGGAAAGTGTACTTTTCCCAACATTCGGCTTCCCAAGCACAGCCACATATCCTACATTTACACACACTTTCTGCTTAATTCCAATTTCTTTCACATACATTAGCCTTCTCTTTTCTAGAAAACTTTCACATACATTTACCTACACATACACTTTTCCTATTAAAATGGTACTACATGAAAAAATACTTCAAATTGCAATTGTCCTAATCTCAAAGATGATAAAAAGTATATATATTTTAAAATATTGCTCAAAATACAATTATTTTGAATCCGGGGAAGCGAATAGTGAGGAACATTCCTGAACAGTGAGTAGCAACGATAAAAGACTATCTAAAATATTTTTCAAATTCACATAGTTAGTATGCGGAAGCAAAAAGTGCCAAATATTCTTTGTACTAACAATAGCATGATCCAATACTCCATCCATTCCAAAATACTTGTCACAAATTATTTTTGAGAGTCAAAAATATGAATTTCGACCAATATTATAAGATAGTATTTTATTCATCATATTGATACGAGAAAGATTACAATTTATATATAGTACATCTAAATTTTAATTCTAAAATATCAAATTAGTCTAATTTAGACTTGAAAACTAATCAAATTGACTCTAGACAAGCAAACATGACAACTATTTTAAAACTGAGAGTGTAATGAGAAAAGGAGAAAAACAAACCACTGCGATGATTAGGATTTTCAGGAACAAAATCGAGCTCCTCCATTTCATAATCATCAAGTAAAGCCATGTTTCGGTCTGGTTTCACACTCAGAGATAGCAACATCGACGAATCGTCTTCTTCTTCCTCTGTGTCTACAACACCTTTATACCTCCTCATTCTCATAGCCCTAGAGGTTTCTTCAGCTATGCTGGAAAATTTCTCGTTTTCTCCTGCTTCAACTTCCTCTTCGTCGCCGAGAAAAATCTCCGAGTTGCTATTTATCCGGCGAGTAGTGGTGCCGCGTAGCCGGAAACGGCCATTATCGCCGGTAAAGGAAGGGAAAGAGCAATTACAGTAAGAGTGGATAAGAGGAGTGTAACTTTTGGGAAGAGTCACTGTGAATAGAGAACCGTTCAGACATAGCGCTCTCATCTTTGGATAGTGGACTGCTCTACTTCCTAGTACTAATTTAACCGGCCTTGTATTTCTCTACCTTTTTTTTTTCTTTTTTTTTTTTTCTATTTTCGATTTTTTATGGAAATATGTGCATTATTATGTTGTACTGTATTCTGTAATGTTTGTACATTTGCTGTTGTTGCATGATTAGTACCCCAAGTCCCCAACTATACACAATATTTGATACATGTAAAATATGCATATCGATAAGAAACAATAAATATTTAATGAAATATTTGAGTCTATTACTGTCACGCCCCGAGCCTACACCCTGAGCGGGACTGGCACTCAAGAACCATTGCTGGCCCCAAGCGAACCCTTGGCCTAACTTACTTACTCAGCGGAAGTCTTAAACACAAGAAATAGTCTCAGGATAACTCATGCAAATGTCTTTAAGAAATATTAAACTTAGCCAAAATGACAACTCAAGTCTCAGCCATTAAAACAGGAAATAGAAAACTCAAGAACTAACATATGACTGTCTATGAAGCCTCTAAACAACTGAGATAGATGTCAAGACAAGACCCACGACATCCTAATGAAACTAAAACTACTAAAAGCAATAAAAGGGATCCTCCGGAAGCAAGGAGGCTCACCAACAAGTCTGGAGCTCAACTAGAATCAACGATGCGTTGGATGTTGATCATGGTTACCTGTGTCTGCATCATAAGAAGATGCAGGCCAAATGGCATCAATACATTGAATGTACGAGTATGCGAGTTGGAATGCTAAACACAACTTAAGCTTGAAAAGAATCTGAAAGGAACACTTACATTGGCTTTACCCAACTCCTGAATAACTTAA